>PVIH01006586.1:8114-77958 GCA_004025045.1 Sigmodon hispidus
TTTTTTTTTTTTTTTTTTTTTTTTTTTTTTTTTTTTTTTTTTTTTTTTTTTTTTTTTTTTGGTGTTGTTTCCTTCTGTTTCCTCTTCATTGCTCTGTTCAGGTCTTGTAGTTGTAGACCCACCCGTTTCTTCTGGTGTTGCCTTGTTCTTTATATTGTTATATGAATTTTGCACTGGTGTCTGCCCATGACTTCATTGGTTTACGATTAGGCAGTTCCTAGTCATTTTTGGTTAGATGACTTGTGTGTCTCCTGTCTTCTTTGATCAAGGGGTCTGCTCAATCTCTGACTCTGCTCTGGACAGGGGTCTGAATTTCAAATCCTCAGTCCTTCTCTCATGTTGCAGTTTGCCCTGGAGGCAGGGCTGGCCATGCAAGGTCCCCTTTTTTTGGTGTGCCTGGAGGAGCCCCTCACAACCAAACCCTAGTCCTCTTTGCTAGGAATAGCTGAGATCAGACTCTAGGGATTGACCCCGGTCCCAGAGAGGGACTATCCGGACAGGTGGTCCAGGTGCCAGAATCTGTTCACCTCTGGATGTGGTCTCTAGGTGAGTATTTTATAAGCTGAGCATCACCATAAAAACATAAAGGATAGCAGTTTCCATAGCAACACTGGAAGCATTTGAAGTGTGACAAGATAATCCTTTGTTACAACCCAGAAAGCTGGGATGGAAATTTATTAAAGTCCTATTTCATATATTCAGAGTATTATTTATTCAGGGTAAGTATATTTCTTCCACAGCCTGTCAAATGTCTGACTTAAGTTTTAGAGCATTGAGTATTGATGTATCTCTAAGTTTATACCACTAGGCAGATAAGCATCATGCATGATTAAGTATATATCCAGGACTAAGCCTTCCTTTCTGGAATCACCTTCTAGCTCAAACACTTGTTTCCTCAATCTTAGCTTAATGATATATCTACTCTTGGCTTTTCATCTTTAAAACTGAAGCAAATATATTATCACCTCTGAATATTTGTAACCCTTAAATAAACAATGTATGTTTATGAACAACTTAGAACACTGGTTGGCAAATAAAATAAAGTGTGCTAAATATTAACTTGTAATTAGCTAGTTTTTCAGAGAGGAAACGGTTTTCTTCTTTCACAGATACAATTAGAGATCACAGGCTATCCAGCTGGGTGGTGGTGGCACCTACCTTTAATTCCAGTAAGTGGTAGGCAGGTGCAGGTGGTTCTCTGTGAGATAGAGACCATCCTGGTCTATGACGAGGGCTCTAGGACAACCATGGCTGTAATACAGGTTGTCACAGAAAAGAAAATGCCTGCCACATGTAAAAAAATCCTAGAATATCCTAATAAATAAAAGCAAATTGAGCTACTATTTCTTAGACAGTTATTTAACCCAAAACAGTATTATAGTCACTGTATGCACTAAGTTGCTTATTATCTATTTAGTGTGTGTGGGGGAAGATACACAGTAGAGTATTTGTTGCATAGACTCCAATCCAGGAGGCCTTCACAGAGGGTAAATGCTTTGTCTCTGTTCTTTAATGTCAGATTCTTGCTTTCTAGAGCAAGAGGTATCCTCCTTCAAGACTTAGATATTTGCTATTACTTAGTTCTCAGTAAGGCTGGCTCCTTCTGGTTGTTCAACTCTCAGCTCAGTTGTCTGGTTAGGGACATCTTCCTTGAACAGTCTCTCAAAAGGTGGCTTTTCTAGTCAATTTCTATCCATATGTTAACTCATCAGACTTGAAGGTCATTGGGAAAGGACCCCTTTGTCACAGCAGGAATTGCAACTGCAGGACTCTTACTGCTGGTCAGCAGAGTGTGATCTGCGTGGTGCAGCTGGACATAGAAAGTGATGTGACATTCTGAGCTTTCTGGTAAAGAGAAAGGGAATGACACTGTCCCCTTCCTTGAGAGTTAACCTAAATGAGAGCAGGAACCTGAAGAATGTTTCAGTGGCTAAGAGCACTGGCAGCTTTTCCAGAGAACCTGGATTTGATTCCCAGCATTCATTCTGTAGTTCACATCCATCTGCAAATTCAGTTCTAGAGGGTCTGATACCCTCTTCTGGTTTCTTTGGGCAACAGGCATGTATGTGGTGCATATACATACATGCAGACAAATACACTCATATGTATAAAACAAAAGAGTTAAGCCACATAGGCTGCCATAGCCACCTGACTGTTATATGGGTTCTAGGGATCTGAACAATTGGTTCTCACATAACTTATTCATTGAGTCATCACCCCAACACTCATCTTATTTCTTCTGATGGAGATCACGAGGACTGGGGAGCTGAGGAAGAATCCAGAACAAGACCTTCATGACAAAAGGAGCCATTATTAGTTTTTATTCCTAACCACTTTACAATTTATAATTATTGACTTTAATTAACTTGTTTAATTAACAATATCATTGATTAGACTGCATCATCCAAAGGAAGTGGATATTTCTGTTTCAATTACAGGCTCTTTCAGACCCTAGTGTCTAATAGGCATCAGGTAAGAGAGTGAGTGCTGAACACAGTGTGGCAGACCACAGGAGAAATTTTCAGTTTTGGTTAGGAGTTCTACCAAGGCTTCAAGAAAAGGGTCATTACTCTGGGTCATATAATTATGCCTGAACATTTGAAGCCAGGAACCACAAACAAATGGTTAGCCCTATAGCCAGAAACATAGGAACAACACATAAATGCAAAGTCAGATTTCAAGTTTCTTTTAAGAAAATCCAGTTCTTTCCCAATCTTAGTGTTTTCACAGTCTTCTACCTTATTAGCATCATTTTTTACTCCCTTCCTCCTCCCACTGAACCCATTCTTCTTCCCACTAAGTCTCCCTCCTATTTTTCTGTTTGTTTGAGGCCCACTACTTTTAACTAGGGTTGCCTACATGAAAATATGTTGGGGTTATATACTTGAGCAAGGGCAACTTGCCAGTGGCTATACCACCTAGAGATATGACTCCCTTTCTCCAACAACTATTAACTGCCTACAACTCCTCAGGGAGGTATGTATGGGACCTCACAAGTTCCTTTCCTCTGCATGGTGGAAGGATGGTGGTCCAATCTTGTACAGGTCTTGTGGAGGTATCCACTGCTGTAATAAGTCCATGGATGCAATAGCTATGTCACACCCAGAAGACCTGCTTTTCAGTCTGTTTTTCCAATATCTCATTCTTATATCCCCCTCCACCCCTCACATTTCCTCAGAATCTACCTCTCCCTTCCAGCCCCATGCTATTGTGTGACTTTTCATGTCACACTTGCCATTCCAATATTGCTACCCTTCCACACAAAGAAGCATATCAGAATTCTGCTTCAAATCCATCAAATCACATTCTGCATTCCCCTGTCACTGGATAGGTAGCACAGTCATGTTTATGCCACTGAGAGCAAGAACAGATAAGGTGACTTGTGGAGTTCACTTAGCTAAGAGCTATGGGCTTCTATTAATTGTGATAACCACAGAGTAATTTCACTGCTGGATGAAGGTTGCATGATAATTAGAAAAAGTGCATGCCAAAATGCCAGTGCATATTTCTCCTAAATTAATACACCCTCATCAAATAGGTTATATTAAAAACAGACACCGTATGATACAAGATCATTGATTGGCTTAATTAATAAGAATCAACAGGCAGAGTCAGGGCCTGCATTAACCTTGGCAGTAGATGAGACTCTGGAAAAAGTAATGGAGTAAAAATGATCTGGTGGGGAATAAATCTGTGCTCATGAGTAGCTTTTGAAATGGAGTGTGGCTGCTCTGCACAGATGCATCTGTTCTGCTCCACATTGGGTTATTCTCCCCAAAGAATCTCTCTATAGAGAGCCTACTGAGGCTGGTGCATAGGAAGATTAGGATACAAAAGAAACAAATGACAGAGAGAAAGATTGGACTAGCTACCCAGCAAGGGCTATATGTAAGGGGCAGAGCATACACATGTAGGGAATTTGGGCATGATATAAATGACCCATAAAGGGTTGCAGCTCACATGACCCAGAGACAAGGAACTTCTCACTTTCTTTCTCAGATCTCTTGTCTACTCCCTTGCTTGGAAGTGAATGTTCTCTCTTTAAAAATGTTATTTTATTATAGTATTTTATGTGTATGGGTATTTTGCCTGAACTTATGTCTATATAACATTTTTGTACCTGGAACCCTGAGAAGCCAGAAGTGAGCATCAGATCTTTTGGAACTGAAGTTACAGACAGTTGTGAGCTGTCATGTTAGTACTGAGACTCAACCTTGTGTCCTTTGAAAGAGCAGTCAGTGCTCTTAACTGTTGAACCACTTCTCCAGCCCTAGCAATCTCTTTTTAAAATAAGTTGTCTCTGTTTTTTTCTGTTCACATGGTCTGACCCAATTTCTTGTTTTGGGATGCAGGATCCTGAAAATCCCAGTGATGCCTTCTGAACTCCAGTATCAACCCACAACACCACAAGCGTTGTATGATGTTTAATATTAAATTGCTAACTTGGTAGGATCTGGAATCACTTAGGAGACAAATCTCTGGGCGCTATGAGAGATTATTTAGATTGAATTAACTTAGATTGGAAGATCCACCCCACAAATGATGGCATTATTCTATTGACTGGGGTCCTGAACTACACAAAAAAGAGAAAGCTGAATGAGCCCATGAATTCACCATTCTGCTTCCTCGTTGCCTCAATCTCTGTTGTCTTCTCTGTCATTTGAGACCACCCCCTTGAACTGTGAGTCAAAAGCCTTTAGTTGATCATGTCAGGATATTTTCTTACAGCAGTGGAAAACACAAAGAAGACAGGTGATGATTTGGCAGAGAGGCTGACCTTGCCCAGACATTCATGTATCTCAGGTTCATTGGTGGAGCTGGAACAACAATCACAGGCAGCAACAAGCACAATTCAAGATTTTCTGTTAGTTAAAGGGCCGCTGATATGAAAACCTGGGGATAATGTGGAAAAACTTAAAAACTAAGAAATGATATTGTCTAAATTTCATAGCAACATATGGTCTTTTTCATAGCACTCCGGATAAGACAGCTGCGTAGCCCAGGTGTAAACCTTTCTAGCATTCTGTGTGCTACAATGCTTCTCCATTCTACTTTGTGGGGATTTGGGAGTATTTTATTTCTATGGCTAGGGAAAAACTTTTGTTCTGGTTGAAATGATATTCTAGGAAATCTCTATTTATTTCAAGTACAACCATTTTTGGGTTGCCACATTTAGCAAATAAACACATGAATGCCCAGCAAAAATTTAAATTTTAGATAAACACACAGGATTTGGGACACACTTGTATGAAAAAAATTAGTTTGTGAAATTCAGATTTAGATGAGTGTCCTGCATTTAAACTGACAACTAACCATCTGTAGTTTTAATTCAGTTGTTTTAAAATGGAATACCTACTGCATTTTCAATGCAGTCTACCACTGAGGGAAGTCAAGGCAGAAATGTGAAAGCAGGCTTGCTTGCTCTTCCAGCTAGTATGACCTGCAACCAAGGAGTGTGGTGGGAACCATGGAGATTACTGGGTTTTGGATGGCAGACAGGCTCATACTCAGCTATCATTTTATAGTATTCTGGACCATCTGCCTAGGGTATGGTGCTGCTCACGGGAAGTGAATAAGTCTGTGCTCTCCAGAGAGAGAGAAATGATAGAACACACACACACACACACACACACACACACACACACACACACACTCAAGGGATTTATTAGAGTGGTTTACTATGGTCTGACCTTTCCAACAATGCTTTCTCCTGATAGAAAGCCCAAGAATTCTGTAGGTGTTCAGTTCACAAGACTGGATATCTTACCTGGCGGTTGGTATATACCAGAATCCTGAAGAAGTAGGCACTAATACCAGCGAAGGAATAAACTTGCCAGTAAGAGTGAGGGTAAGCAGGAAAAAAAAGTATCATCCTTCTTCTGTGTCCTTTATATAGACTGCCACTAACCAGATGCTATATTCTAGATTTAAAGTAACTCTGCTCACCTCCACAGATCTGGATTTACAGCGGGTTTTCCTTCAAATGCCTCAATCAAGGAAACCTAATACAGGTGTACTCAGAGACTGGGTTTTAGTTAATTATATATGTAGTTAATTTGACAACCAAGAATAGCCATTATACTTGTGTAGGCAGGATTTTTTTTTTTTGGGTCGGGACTACTGGCTCCCAAATAATCACAAAGAAACATATCATTAATTATAAATGCTAGGCTAGTACTAACTTAGGCATGTTACTAACTAGCTCTTTCAACTTAAATTAACCCATATTTCTTATCTACGCTCTGCCACATGGAGTACCTTTTTCCACCATGGCATATTCATCTCCTATTTCCTCTGCCTCTGGCTGGTGACTCCACCCCACTTTTCCCTAGCCTTCTCTCAGTCTGGCTCTCTTGCCTAACATCTTTCTGCCTAGCTATTGACCAGTTGGCTTTTTATTAAACCAATGAGAGCAAAACATCTTCATAGTGGACAAAAAGCAAAATGAACTTGGCCTTCCTACACTAATTATCAAGACAATCCATAGACATGCCCACAGGTAATTCTGGATCCCTCAGTAGAGGCTCTCCTCTCAGATGATTCTCGGTTGTGTCAAATTAACAACCACGGCTCTCCTGTTGCTTCTTTCTTCACCTTTGGACCCTTCCCTTTCCTCACATGCTCCCTCTTCTACTGTTCTGTCACTGCTGACCCCCCTCAGTCTTCCCCACACTTGAATTTGGTTTATGAGAGAAAACATGACTCCATTGTTATTTTGACTCTGGTTAATTTAAATTAATATGCTGATTTTCCAATAAATAATGTTCTTCTTTGGAGCTGAATACAATTCCATTGTATATATTTACTATATGCCTTCCATTCATATGTTGGTTAATATGTAGGCTGGTTGCATATCTTGGCTATAATGAGTAGTGCAGCAATAAACATGGATGTAGAAATATTTTTGTGATATGCTGACTTAAATTGCTTTGGGAATATCACCAAGGCTGCTACAGTGGGGCCATGCAGTGGTCCTTACTTTTGTTTCATGAGAAACCTCCATGCTGAGTTCCATAGTGACTACACAAGTTGACTTTCCTTCTGTCTGTGTGTGAGTACTCCTCTTTTCTGACTATTCCTCAGGATTTGTTTTCTTGATAGTTTTTCTGATTAAGAGGAGATAAACTCTCAATGCAGTTCTAATTTGCATTGCTTTTATAGTTAAGTAGAATAATATATTTTTAATGATTCTCTAATCTTTTTAAAAATATTTATTTTTATTTTATGTGAATTGGTGTTTTGCCTGCATGTATAACTGTGTAAGGGTGTCAGATTTTGGAATTACAAACACTTGTTAGCTGCCATGTGGATGCTGGGAATTGAACTCAGGTCCTCCGGGAGAACAGTCAGTGCTCTTAACTGCCGAGCCATCTCTCTAGCCCTGGTTCTCTAATCTTAACATTAAAAATGTAATCTTAAGATTAAATAGTTAACTAATTAAATTAATCACATCAATAAATTAAATTTCAATTCATTAAGTTTGGGAAAGAGTCTTTCTATGTAGCCCTGGCTAACTTTGCATTCACTCTGTATTGCAGGTTGGCCTTAAACTCATGATTCTTCTGCTTCAGCTTCATAAGCAGAATGTGAGTCATCATTTTCTACTCTTAAAAAATTTTAATTTGGTTGTTTAGTAAAAATGATTAGCTAATTATGGCCAATTAGTTAATTGAAACACTTATCCAAATGTGATGATTAATTTTGATTGTCAATTTGACGAGATTTAAAATCACCCTGCAGAGAGCTTCTGGGCATGTTTATGGGAAATTTCTAGACTGAATTAATTGAGGTAGGAGACCTACATTAACTGTGGCCAGCACTGGTCCATAGGCTGGGGTCCTGGAAAAATAAAAAGGAGAAAGGTAAACATAAGTATTCATTACTTTCTTCTTGACTATAGAGCTAATGTGACCAGCTGCTTCAAGCAAGCTTTTGCTACTATGTCCTCTCCATTATAGGCCTCTCAACCTATGAGCCAAAGTAAAACTTCCTTTAAGTTCTTTTCCTCAGGTATATTGACACAGCAACAAGACAAGTAACTAGTGCAGAAAAGTTGGTTGTCAATTTGTTGGATCTGGAATCAATTAGGTACCCACCTATAGGAGTATCTTTGAGGATATTTCCTGAAGGAGTAACTGAGAAGGAAAGACTCTCTATAAGGTGGAAAGTATATCCCCAAAGCAGCCCAAGTATAAAGAAGTCTGAGGAAAATGCAAGGCTGTTTGCCTACCCATCTTTATTGCTTGCTGGTAAATACATCTACTCTGATGCCTCTAATACTGACATCAGAACCTTCTTTGTCTTTCCAACTTGTACTAGAGTACAATAGCTCTTCTTAAATTCCCCCAGGCCTTCAGTGCCACATTAGGATTGCAGAAGCATTTAGCATCATAGACTGAGCTAGGGTTCTCCATTGTGCAGGCAATCAATTTTTACTACTGTGGTTGTTTGAATGAGAATGGCTGCTGTAGTCTCTTAGATTTACTTAGTCATCAGGGAGTGGAACTCCTTGATAGAATTAGAAGAGTTAGGAGATGTGGGCTTACTGGAGGAAATGTGTCACTGGGGCTGGATTTTGAGGTTTGAAGTGTTCATACTAGACCCAGTTCTCTCTCTCAGCCTGTGGATCAGGAAGTAGCTAATGAACAAATGTTCTGTAAGCAATCCCCCAGTTAAGTGCTTTCTTTTTATAAGAGTTGCTTTGGTGATGGTGTTTCTTCACAGCAATGGAAGAGTGATGTTCTAGAGAACACTGACTAGTGCATCAAACACTGGGGATCTTAATGGATATGTAGTAATGTAGTATGGGTCGCTTGTAAATAATTTAATTTTGTGGATGCAAAACTTTTTTCACATTATTTTTTAAAGAATATTTTTCTTTCTTAAAAATTTCATACATTTACACAATATAAGTTGATTATACTCAATTATCACTACCTCCTTCAACTATTCTCAGTGTCCATGTCCCATTTACCTCCCAACTTCATGTTCTCTTGTGCACAGAGGATATGGCCATTCTTTGGAGCTTGATCTACCAGTGATCACATCTCTGAAGGATGTAGTCAAACTCAGTGTTTCATGACTCCTTCCCTTCCTCTCCCCATCTTCTGGATCTTACATTCTTTCTACTTCCCTCATTCATGAAGTTCCTTGAGCCTTTCTTGTATGGTAGGAGGTTGATATAGACTACCCATCCTCAGCTGGACACTTAGAATATAGTTGGCACTTTGACCACTTTAGTCTTGTTGTAACAATTACTCCAAAGAAGAAGATTCTCTGTTCAAAGTTGAGAACAGCACAAATCTATGAGTATAAACCTAATTATCTAGAATGCAGTTTAACAGCATAATTTAGCAAATATCTCCAGAACCTACTTTTTCCCAAGTCATGGGTTTTAAACTAAGTTTATGTACAGTACCATGCATTAAATTTTTTCTTTGGCATAGGCATCAAATTCAACCAGAAGTTATTGATTGATTAACCTTATAACTTGTTGTACCAGTGGGCATGCCTTGCTAGTAGGTCAGTATTGTAGCACATAGTGGCAAGCCCTGGGTAGGACTATTGCTGTCTCACCTCACACCCTGTAGCCTGCATAGTACCTTTGGCACTATATAAGCATGGAGAGAGTTTTCTGGTCAATTTGAGGATTTGTATGTCCTGAACCCAAGGTGAATGAATGGTGCCTTCAGAAATAGGGTCTTATTATCTAGCTATGCTGGGCAATCATGAACAATACAATAGCTTGTGTTGTTTTGAGTGCCTCTGGGGACACATTGACTCACAGAGAGCTATTCCATGTCTGGAGTTGAGATGTTCTTTTAATAATCCATGTGTTCTGAGAGCTCTATTGTCTGTATATGCAAGACACTTCTGTTCAAACTGTCCTTTTAAAGGACTTATACATTATATCTTAAGATTAGCTCTTTATATTATTTAAACACAATAAAACAATATATAAGAAAGTGAGTCAATATTTTCGGTATTCTTAAAATTTAAGTGTTTGGTGCACCTTTTTCTTAAAAAAAAACTTTCTGGAGACTTGACCTTGTACTCTTACATTAGTTACTTTTCTTTTTCATTGCCATGCTGAAATATCCTGATCAAGGCAATTTATAGAAGAAAGCATTTCATTGGGTTATTAGGTCTAGAGGGTTAGGATCCATGATGGTGGACCAAAGGCTTAGAGCAGAGGAGAGCTCAGATCTTAAACTACAAGAAGGAGGCAAATGGCATACTGGCGATGGCAGGAGTCTTTTGAACACTCAAATTCTGCTCTCCAAGTAATACATCTCTTTAAACAAGATCACACATGTGGTACCCCATGTCTAGAATCTGTTGCTGTCCTCATTGGGCCTGTTCAGCTTGGCAGTAAATCCAGAAATCTATCATCCAAATAGATGCTGGAGTCCCCTTCTCCAGCACCCTCCTCCCTGAGACACCCCAACACTGCTTTGTTCCCACTGATTTCTTTTCCCAGAGACTCTGATGGGAAGGTGTATTTCCCAGGTGCTGTTACTCAGTTTCCCTTGACCAGAGTTTCTCACTTTGCAGCCCATTACTTCAATTCTGACTTCAGCCCTCAATTCATTTTCTGATTTTTTTTACTTTTTGGAATTGCCCAGTAGTGAATTCTTTGATCTGTTCAGAGTTTTTGGTGGTAGTTTTTCAGGATTTAACCTGATTCAGGTTCCTTATCTTGACTGGTACCAGCAGTCTCTTGATATTACTTATCTTTTAAGTGTTGGTTTACTTTCTAGATCATCTATAATTATTGCTTGTAAGGGAATTTTTGTTGACTTTAAAAGTAATAATTGTTGTGGAAGGCACTATTTTTTGGTGGACAATAAAGTGATTTAAATATTTTTCAATAATTAGATAACTAAACTCAAAACAATTGATAGTAATCAGTTTGGGTGAAAGTATAGTGGAGTGAGCAATTCTAATTATTATAGTGTTATGCAAATTACCACATAATTTTTGCCTTAAAGATTTAAAGTGTGTGTTGCATCTTAGAATCTCACATTTCAAGAATTTATTCTATAGAACATTCAAATGCATTAAGTGCATATGTATTTATGTATAATGCATGCACATAATTCATATCTTATATGCATATAACATCATTATATATGTGAAAATTGAAACGTAAGCTGTCATAATAGTACATTACAGTATTTTTATACAAGAAATTTCAATGAAGTCACTGAAAAGAATGGAGCACTTATATTTACTTAAGAAGAATGAAGTGGCTCTATCCTCCACTGTCAGAAATTCCTGTTTGTGTTTATGTCAATGAACAATACTTGAAATTACTATACAAGAATACTTGTTAAGTTCATAAGAATAATGTACTCTAAAAGGGGGAGTTTTATGGGAGAAGGTATGATTTTTTTTAAACGTTCTTAGAAAGGAACTTTATGTCTTTTGATGTTTTGATTTTAGACTGTACTCCAATTGGAAATTCAATGGCCTTTTTCTTTTTTAATCTGGGGCAAATAAGGAATGGTGACAGTATGAGAACATAATGTCAGTGGCTGTCTTGGTGTTGCACAGTATGGATCTGAGTGACACTCAAGAAAATCTGCTTGGACAACCAGTATTGTAATGCAGAGAAAATTCTGGAAATACAAACCTAGTATTTACCAGTAGGGCAAAGAACACCTGAAGGTCACTGCCGTAAAGAGTCAACACATACTTAAGTAAGATTCACACTTAAAATTTTGTCATATGATGAAATAAATAATTCACAATGAATACATTTCTTCATTTTCTGTCTAAAGCTCACTGTCTGCTTACAGAACAACAAAAGTCAGAATTACTAGTTCAGATGCCCTGGGAGGAAGCAAAAGTGGCATTTGCTTCCTGAGTGGACAGTTTTAGCAGAGTAATTACTTTTTATTTGTCAGAGCCATAAAATAACAACTTTGGTGATCAAAGTTCATTGCTAAAGGAAACTTTGCTAGATACTCTAATTAATTAATTAATTGATTGATTAATTAAATCTTCATGGTACAAGGGTACTGAATCTAGAGCCTTAGGTATGCTAGGCTGGCAGTCCATTATTGAGTGGTATATTACCAACACTCCCTTTTGTTTGTTAATTTTCTTTTTCCAAGGCAGAAGTATTATTGTTTAGACTGGCCTGGAACTCACTATATAGTTTAGTCTCCACCTCAAACTGTTCTTGTACGCACATTTTAGCTCAAGCTGACTTTGAACTTGCAATTTTCCTGCCTCCCCCTTCTAAGTAGGCATAGTTCTGCATTCATTATACTGAGTTTGGGCAACTCACACCTTGTCTCAAAGAATTTGAAAGTTATTTTATGCTTTTGAAACTCATTTCAAAATGCATTTCTTTACTGAATGAATGGCTCCTTATTTCCTAAATACATTCTCTTAGTTATTTAAGATAGGATTGATTTCTTGCTTTGTGACTCAGGCTAGCCTTGAACTCACAACATAATGTAGGAGGCCCTCACACTTAGCATCCTGATTCAACTTCCAGAATTCTTTGCTTGCAGGTGTGGGCCATTGTTTCCAATTTATCAAGTAATTTTATGGAGCATTTATGATACTTGACACTTATCTATGGGATTTTAAATTCAGTTTTATTTTAAATCATGCATCTTTCCATTTCAATGTCATTCCCTTAAAGAAAATTGCTTCTTCTATTCCTCGCTACAGCATGCCAGAATTGAACTATGTCTGACATTGCATAGACACTCAATAAGTACCTTTGATTAAAGAATGATGCACAGGGGTGGGAAATGGATTTTAAATCTTGCAATCTTTTATTCTCAGATTCCCCTTTCATTGTGATTTTACTTAATCAAGTTGAGGCTGTGAAGATGCCCTTTCTATCCATATTTAAATCATTCTGGACTTGGTAAGTTTTTCTTCTATGTGTAAAAAGAATGCATTTGGCTTTAAAATAGAAAGTTCTCTAGTATTCACTTTCTTTCCTAAATGCCTTTTTTGTTTGTTTGTTTGTTTTTTGAGGCAAGGTTTTTCTGTGTAGCCCTGGCCATGCTAGAACTTGCTGTGTAGACCAGGCTGACCTCAAACTCAGAGATTTGTCTGCTTCTCGTCTCCTAATCACTGGGATTAAAGTCATGCACCATCACTACTGTAGTCAGAAGTTTTTAGCCCACTTGACTTGAGGTCAGGACCTGCAGGTTGGCAGCCGCATAGCCCCAGATCATCATATATATATAATTATATAATTATAAACTGTTTGACTTATGGTTCAGACCCATTATTTGCTAGCTCTTAAACTTAACCCATTTTCATTAATCCGTGTATTGCCATGTGGCTTGTGGTTTACCTGTGTTTCTTTATGTCTTTATTCTGTGGACAGCAGCTCACAGCGTCTCTCTTGACTCCACCATCCTTCTTTATCTGTGCTTGGAAGTCCCACCTGACTCTAAGCTGCTTTGCTATAGGCCAAAACATTTCTTTTGTTATCCAATGATAATTCACAGTATACAGAAAGACATGCCACACTACACTACCCTAAATGTTTTTTCATTACATTTTAATTCATTTATTTTGTGTGCATATGTCTGTGGTCAGAGGCCAATTTCCCATAAATCAATTTAGTCTTAAGTTTTCAATAGTTTTTCAGGGATTATATTTTCTATTTTAATATGTCTAAAATGTACGTGGTTGTTTAATCATCATTGGCATTTTACTAATATACCATAATTTAATTTACAATATCTGGTATATTATAAAGCTAATTGCTATTAGATATTGCAAAAGCAAGCATTTGAGTATTTTTTATGTCCACTCCAGTAATTGAGAAAGTTAAATAGTAATTAGTATTGTAGGAGAAAAAGTGTGTTTTCAAGAAAAGAATTGAGTTTCAATTTGCAAGTGAGATGGGTTACAACAGAAAGATGCTTCATCCTTTTGAGTCTTTTCCTCTGCTCTGGGAGAATCAGATTGGAAAAGGGCAGTATAATTTTTAAGTTTGAGAGGACTGGCTAACAAACATGCCCCCTAACTTAAGACTGAATAAAGTACACATACACACCCAGATTCACACATATGCACATGTGTGCATACACACTCAAATATACATACTCATGTGTACTCATAATGCACACATAAACAGATGTACACACAGAGACTTGGTGTGAAAACCAGGAATGGAGAACAGACTTGGCATCAGGAATCACTAGCACTGGGACTAGAAATAGTACCCTGGAAGCTGGAGCTTTTCTTCTGCTCCTTCCTTATTCCTCCTGTTTCTCTCTAAAAACATTTCTTGGTGATTGCTTCTGCACCTTTGCTTTGTTACTCACATCGTCACAAATGGCTTCACTCGGTTTCAAATTTAACTCCTAGGATCAATTAGCTTGTTTGATAGTGAAAGCTATTCTGGATTTTCACATTGGTTCACAGCTCATACCTATCAGAAGGTAGGTAAGGATGATCTATTATAAACATGATGGAGAGCTTCAATATGTGGAAAAAGTCAATTTCTAGAGAAAAGGAAAAGCCAGGAAGATACTCACACCTTAAAAAAAATTGCAGTATTTAGAGGTTAATCTGTAAGCCACCTCTAATTGGGTGTGCTATGAATTGGAGCAGAACTGAATAATTCATGTATTTTCTCCTCAAAATAATCTTGAGGTACTTTAAAAGGCAACAGCTTTTGCTTTGTATTATCCTAGGAAGAAATTCTTACTAATAACTATTGGACCTCTCATTTGACCACAAGGCCTATTCAGATGTGGCTTCTTCCAAACTGAATGTGAAATCAGAGGGGAGAGAGCTTCAAAAAGGCATTAGCATCATCAATTTCATGTCTTAACAACTGAAACAATAAACCTGAGTAATTATTTGTCATTATGAGGTACTACATTATAATTTGAAATACAGCAACAAGCACGGTTCTGTAGAGTTTTGTATTCATCTCTTGTTTCCACTGAAACACTTAATTGTTTTTTTAAAAAAATATGTGTCTATCATTGCGTTAAGACATAGTCTTGTGTTTTTTCCGCCATCTTTGGTCCGGTGGAGGACGGCTGGGAACAGGACTTCTAAAAGGCAAACATGTCTGGAAGGCTGTGGTGCAAAGCCATTTTTGCTGGCTGTAAGCGAGGTCTCCGGAACCAGAGGGAGCACACAGCTCTTCTTAAAATTGAAGGTGTTTATATCAGAGATGAAACTGAATTCTACTTGGGCAAGAGATGTGCTTATGTGTATAAAGCAAAAAACAACACAGTGACACCTGGTGGCAAACCAAACAAAACCAGAGTCATCTGGGGAAAAGTAACTCGGGCCCATGGAAACAGCGGCATGGTTCGTGCCAAATTCCAAAGCAACTTTCCTGCAAAGGCTATTGGACACAGAATTCGGGTGATGCTGTACCCTTCCCGGATTTAAACTAATGAAAAGTAAACAAATAAAAGTGGATTTGTGCTCTTGTAAAAAAAAAAAAAAAAAGACATAGTCTTGTGTAGCTAAGACTGGCATAGTTCATAGACTGTTCACTGTACAGTCTGGGATGACCCTGAACTTCTAATCTTTATGTCTGTCCCTCCTATTAGGATGTCAGACAAATGCCATCACGTTAGCTTATGTGGTACTAGGGATGGAACTCAGGGTCTCATGTACAGTAGGTATTTACTATACCAAATAAGCTGCATCAAAAAGACACAGATATGTGGGTTATTTTTGCAAGGAGAATGCCATTTATTAAAGGTCAATCTTAATCTTATATACTCAATACTTTTAAAAACATAATACTATAAACTTCCCTAAACAACTAAAAAATTACTAACTAAATAAACAACTAAAACTTTTTAATCTAATTACCCTTCTTCCCCAAACAAAAAACCAAAAGCATACTAAACAAAACATAAAACTAACAATCTATAAACTATATCCTTCAAAACTCAAAATACAAAAAAAATTCAAAACAAAAACCTACACATCTCCTGGCTCTAAAGCACATATTGTTAATCCATTTTAATTGAGACATGGTATGTGAAAGTATATGCTTGAATTTTCAAACAGGGAGAGTATAGTGTTTGGTTTCTGGCCTGGACTAGCCCCAAGATTCAGACCGACTGGCAGCTGCCTAGCTCTGCCTAGCTCTGAAGACTGTACCAGCATTCCCAAAGTCCCAAAGTAACACACAGATGATTGTATTAATTTTATGCAGATTGACCTAGGGCCCAGGTATATAACTTGCTAATTCTTTACTTTTAAACTATCCCATAATTCTTATCTTGTTCAATCATGTGGCTCAGTATCTTTTCTCAGCAGCATTTCAACTTCTTTCCTCTGTATTTCTCTGGCATCTCTTTGGCATCTCTGCTCTGCTCCTTTTGTTCCCAGAGTTTTCTTAGTCTGGTAGACCTGCCCACACTTCCTGTCTGCCTTCAGCCAATCAGCATTTTTTACTAACTAGTAGGTGGTACAGTTATTTACAATGGAACAGAACAGAATCCCACTCCAGGAGAGGGGCAAAGAAAGAGCAGGTGAGCTTGCACATTACTTTGCACCTGTAATAATATTTGCACTGGAGACTTAGGAATAATAATGCTTCAGACTCATTCTTCTGGGATAGCAAATATATTATGTTTGGTCCAAGTGGAGAAACAAAGGTTGGTTGAAGCTGAGATAATGAGCAAACACTCACTCAAAAGCAAACAAAACACTGTCCCACTTTTCCTGCATTGAAAATAATGTTCGTGAATGTACAAATTCTCTTAATGCAGCAGCTCTAACACACATAACAGTTGGGCAAGTTATTTTTATTTTTCAACTTGCTAAAAAATGGTGCCTAGTGATGTGGAGTGAGTGGTCTAGGTTACTCAGGTGGTTGTAGTGAAGCCTGGGTTTGAATACAGCTGTGTCTCACTTTGCAGCTCCCTTACCATCTTCAGGTCTTCCTATCTGCTCTCCAACATGGATAGTTTCAGCTTTTGGGAAGTTGTTCTGAGCTCCTTGAGAACTCTCCTAGCATGTCTATGTCTTATTTTCATGCAATATAATGTCTATTAATTAGAGACACTCAAATATTTGTTTTGTGTTGAATGGGTACTTATTTATATGCAGAATTAGTAGAAGGGTTGCTGTATAGGGCATAGATGTCTAGGTAGGCATTAAGAGTTTTGATTCTAGGTTCGCTGACATAACTGTGTTCATCCATTTCCCTTATTCATTTATTTTTGGAGACATTGTAGTCCAGGCTGGCCTCAGGCTTGTAATCCTCTCCAGGATTTTGAGTGCTGGGCTTACAAGGCTCCATGCTGAATTTACTATAAAACTAGAGTTTGTATATGTTTATAATTATATAATATGTTTATTATTATAAACTATATTACACTTATATACTATGTTACAAATATAACAAAGATTATACTCTCTTTCCAACAGTCTTGATTCACACTAGTGGGACACACAAACTCACATTTTTCTGTGGTGCCTCTTGTTATAGGTTTGTCCAGGGTCCTTCCCAAAAGGAGAAAAACAAACAAAAAGCAAAAGACATAATTGGAAAATAAATGTGTGGCGCTGGAACTACGCCTTAGGCTATGGAAAATAAAAAAAATTGGGGTTAATGTGTAAGTTTAATTTTTCATTAGTTTTTCAAAAAAATGCAAACAATTTTGTTACATTGGGTAACTGTGCCAGCTTCTCATGAAGACTTTAGAAGTCTGCTGATTTGACAGAGTCCAAGAGAAAGCAACAGAAAACATGTCAGCAACACATTTAGACTTATGGTAAGATGTGGAAAGATTCGATATCTGTGTGAATCTTTCCTTATATCCACACCCACCAATTTTAATGTAGAAAAATAACTAATTTTCTCCCATGCACCACAGCAGAAGTGAGCATTTTAATTACCTTTCTTGAATACAAGATGTATTCAATAGAAAACGTGTAGCCATTCACTTTGTTATTAACTAAATATACTGCATTAGAAGTGGACTCCAATTTGAGGGCTTAATTCTGTGAAATAATGTGAATGTTTTTCAGTGTTTTTCTTTTCTTTTTTGTCAAATGTATTTTTTACCACTGACTTTTGCAGAAATACTAATGTAAATTAATAATAAATAAAATATAACAAAAATAATAAACAAAAATTTTACATTCAGCAGCAATTACTCTTTAAGGTCTAATAGAACTGAGAATAATTTCCATTTGTTAAGGTAGAATATTTCCTTCAAAGATGCCATATATTTATTAAAATTATCAGAAAACAAACACCTCAGGAAGTTTATCAGCAGGTCTGTTGAGCAAGAAATAAGATTTTTTAAATTACAAAATTATAGTAGACATCATGGGAGAATGGGGATGAACAACTCATCATCCAGTACTGGAATTCAATAAACAGAGAGAGGAATCCTCAAGAAAGACCAGGAAGTAGTTTAAACAACCAGTTTACCAAATCAGTCTGCCGCATTGTAAGATTCGCTGGTTCACTTGTACACAGTAGATGAATATCTGGCTTGGATTATAAAAAACAAAAAACCAAAAAACTCAAAAACCAAAGGCTGTAAGATTTACATTCCATGCCTCCTTAGGACGGAGACAAGAGTGACTTTTGAGGGGTTCCTCTTCCGTTGCGACTGAAGGTGGAGCCCTTGAGCTGTGTCCCAGAGGCGGACTCAGCAGGAGGCATTCCAAACAAGCTTTTGCAGTTCGCAAAAGGACACAGAGCAATTTAGCAAGGAGAGAGGAAAAAAAAAAAAAGTAGCTTTTCGCCTAACTCCCGGCTTGCCACCTTGCATAGCTTGTGGCAGAGCCTGTGGAAATAGAGATTAACGGGATATGACAAATTGGCAAACTCAGCCACGAGCTCGCTGAGGTGTGGAGCAGAATTTTGTCTTTGCAATGTCTTCTAGTTTGGCCATTGGGCGTGATGAGACGGGGAGTACTGCTGTATGAGCTCTCCGTTGAACTTAAATCTCCACCTGGCTCGTTTCAGCTTCGTAGAGTGCGTGGGATCAATTAACAGTTTCTGTTGCGTTATAGCATAACATAAATAAGGGATGTTTACAGTCTTTTCTGCCCAGGTCAGCTTTGAAAAGGGAAAGACAAGGGGGAGCAGACAAGAATGGTCTAATCCGCCTCTGTACCCAGAAATTCACAAGCTTTACCTCATTTTCATTCCAATCAGAACTTCCTGAAGGTCATCAACATTAAGAAATGTATGCACATATTGAAGTGGAGAGCTGGGTTTTGAACCCAGATCAACTTAACTTCAATTTGAGGCCATTTCCATTGTAATCAAAACTTTGCATACATTTGCAAGAGATAATACAGAAAGCAGATTTCCCCCCCTTGAGGTAAATGCAGAGTCTGAATTAAAATCACATTGCATGAATTTAAATTACATTGAAATGTTATTTTTTGCCTATCAGTATGGCAGAAATGAACATGTTTGTTACATAACTAACTTTTTCTCAGGGAATCTTACTCTAGTCACCTCAGATAGAAAAGCCAAGGACTAAACAAAAATTATTCTATCCAAGTGCAGTTTAAGAGAACAGGGCTGGCTCGGGCAGCTGCTTTAGTAAAATTCCCTCCTTTGCAGGACTGAGACTCCTGGGGTTGTGTCACAGGGATTTTGCAGAGCAACTTGCAGGCAACTTCTCCACGGAACAGTTGACCTCTTGAAGCAGTTATTACTCATATAACCTCCAGGGGGCGAGCTGTGAGTTGGAGTGCACTGCAGCCTCATGGACCTTCCCTCTTCTCTCCAAAAGAGAACTTCCCAATGTAGGGAAACAGCTATACAACTTCGTCTTGAACCAGGAGTGGTACACATCTTTAATCCCAGCACTTGGGAGGCAGAGGCAGGCTGATCTCAGTGAGTTTGAGGCCAGCCTGGTCCAAGGACAGCCAGAACTGTTACACATAAAAACCCTGCTGAAAAAACAAACAAACAAAAACCCAAAACCCAAAATCAAAACAAACAACATTGTCTTGACAAAACTGTCACTGAAGAAGTGGTGTAGGGCTCAGAAACCTTTCTGTATTGTTTATACTATCATGTAAATATATTGGCCTATTATTATTGTTATTATTATTAATTAGTATTATGTTCTGGGAGACAGGATATCTCCATATAGCCGTGGCTGTCCTGCATCTAGCTCTGTAGCCCAGGTTGATCTCTGAACTCCTATCTGCCTGCCTCTGTCTCCTGAGTGCTGGGATTATCTGCATGTATCACCAATGCCTGGCTTGTTTTTTCTTTTTTCCTTCTCTTTCTCTCTCTCTCGACCGAGTTTTCCTGTTTGGTATTGTGTCTCTTTCCCCAATTTGAAAGAATAGAAAGGTTTTCAGATTTTCTTTTTTAAATTTACAGACACACACATACCCCATCCCCACAAAATAGACTCAACAAGTTGTATGTATATATTTGTGTGTAACTGGGGAAGAAGAGACTCAATTTAAGAGTGTGGGGAAGACAAGGAGGTGTTAGAGAGAAGGAGACTAGGAGGCTGGAGGAGAAGGCCTGCCAGGGCTACCCAGAGGAAAGGGAAGGGGGGAAGTGACAGAAACATATTGTAATTTAAAAAGCATTACTTTGTGGGTCATTCCTTACTGCTTGTATTTTTTCAAGGAGACCTGGGAACGTGATTTGTTTTTTCTTGTGTGTCTCTGGTGTTGATGGAAAAGGCTGGAGTGATACACAGAATGTACATCTTAGTCTAAGCCTGTCTAAGGTTGATGCTGTGTAGGAAGGGGCTCTTCGACTGAGAGGGCAGTGTAATTTAGGACCCAAGTTCTAGCTGAGGTTTTGAATGAATGCAGAAAAACAAAAACAAAGGCAAAACAAAACAAAACATTTATTTGTTTATTTTTATTATGAGGGACACTTCATATTTAAAGGTCAGGGCAATTTTCAGAAATTGGAAAAATACATTTATTTATTTATTGGAGGTGGAACACAGTGCATATGTAAAGGTCAGAGGAGAACTCGAAGGAGTTTTCTTTTCTCAGAGCATGTGGACTCCAGATAATGAATTCAGGCCATCAGCCTTAGTGGGAAGCTTCTCTACCACTTGAGCCATCTCACTGACCCCAAATGACTCTTTTAATGGCTTAATATTTCAGAAAATACTGTTATTTTTGAGTAGTTTATTTAAGTATGAAAGATGAAAGATCCAGTTTGTCGAGGGGATCCTGGGTTGTGGATTATTTTATTTTATTTTGTTGTCAACTTGACAAAAGTTAGAGTCGTCTGGATTTCTTCACCAGTTGGCCTGCGCGCACGCGTGCTTGTGGATGTTTTCTTGGTTGATGATTGTTGTGTAATGGCCAAATGCACTGTGGGAAAGAAAACTTAGCAAGTCATGTACAGCAAACCAGTAAGCATTATTTCTATCATCTTTGCTCCAGTTTCTGCCTCCACATTCCTGCCTTGAGATTCTGCCCTGATCCCCCTCCACAGTAAAGTAAAAAAGCTGAAAAAAACCCTTTCCTCTCCACATTGCTGTTGGTCATGGTGTTTTATCACAGCAGGAGAAAGCTGGCTAATGCATAGGTTTGTCCTTACTGAGTAAGTCATCCTTTATTTATTGAATTTAATATATCCCAAGTTTCTACATGCCATTGGATTATTTTTCCATTGTCTTTTAATAAGAGAGATAGCATACTACTATAATTTTTGTTGTTTTATATTTTAATTCCTTTTAGATTCTGTTCCATTTAATATTCTGCTTATTTTTTTATTTTAGGTCTTTTTTTCTGGCTATTCCTTTTAAAAAAGCTGAATTTTAAGAATTTATTTTTAAGAGTCTAGAGAGATGGCTCTAGGGGTAAGAATGCTTCTTGTATCAGCATGAGGATCTGCATTGTTCCCCCAACACCCCCAACACCCACAGCTGCAGCTCAGTGCTCCTGCAGCCCAAAGGGACAGACAATAGGGCCATTGGTACTTGCAGGCCACCAGCCTAGCTCCAAGCCCAGTGATAGAAAGTGTCTTTTTTAGCTTTTCAATAATAGTCTTATTTATTATTTGAGCTTTACACTCTTAAGACATGGATAGAATACAGCCAGGTTATTTGCCAGGTTATCACACAAATTACCCTTGACCCCATTCCCAGTTATGTCTGTAGTCCACTCTGAACCTACCAGAGATGAGCCTTAATCGGCTGCACTTCTCTCTACATTCTGGTCTTTAAGTCCAGCAGAAAGGCCCATCAATCTCTGCTCATAGCATTTCAGGGTTTTTCTAGCCTAGAGTTCCACACTCTCTTACATTCATTTTGTTGTCCATTTACAAAAGGCCTAAGAACCACTTAGGCAGATTTATCATAGCAAAAGGTTGTTGTTGGTTTTCACTCCTCTTTTTTGGGGTGGGGGGTGCCATCCAACTTCCAAATAAATCACACACAGACGCTTATTCATATTTACAAATGCCAGGCCTTAGATTGGCTTCTTTCTTGCCAGCTGCCCTTAACTTAAATTATCCAGTCTTCCTGTGTGCCTCTGGGCTTTTCCTTTTCTATTTGTGTATGCTCTTTTTGGCTTCTTACTCTGAGACTTACTATGTAGCTGAGTGGCTGTTCCTTTCTTCTCTGGCTACTTCTTTTTCCTCTCACATTTCTCCTTCTATTCATTCTCTCTGCCTGCCTGCCCCACTTATCCTTTCTCTTGCCTTGCTATGGGCCATTCAGTTCCTTATTAGACCATCAGGTGTTTTAGACAGCCACAGTGACACAGCTTCACAGAGTGAAACAAATGCAGGACAAACTAAAATAACACACCTTAAAACAATATTCTAAAACAACAGGCTCTATCATAGCAATAGGCTCTGTCATAGCAACAGGATCACTTCTGGTACCTTTTTGTATTAGTTACTTTATACATTGCTGTGAAAAGAAAAATTGTACAAAAGCAACTGAGGGAAAGAAGTAATTATTTTGGATCAAAGTTTAAGTGTATGGTCCATCATGAGAAGAAATCATGGTGTAAGGAATGTGAGTCAGCTGGTCACATTTTATCTGCAGCCAGGAAGCAAAGGGCAGAGAATGCTGCTCCCAGCTCCCTTTTTCCTTTCGATTCACGATGATAAGATCCCAGCCAGTGAAATCCTGACTCACCTTTAGTGTGGATCTTCCCATCTTGGTTTAGTCTAGAACCTTACTCACAGGCAGATGCAGAGGTTCATTTCCATGGTGATTCTAAAATCACCACCAAGCTAACTGTCAAAATGAACCATCAAAGCTGATTTTGCTGTATTCCATTCTATTTTTGTATTCTGGGTAGGCATTATTTATGAGCAGGATCAATGTTATATATTTAAGTTTATATGCAGCCTACTTTTATGTTCTTTAAAAACATCATTTTTATTGAAATCTTTTATATTAGTATACAAGGATATAATCTTCAAATTTTAAGTGCCTTCACTAATTTATTTGTGCTGAATAAGACCTCCAGAATAATGCAAAGTAGTACCTGTAACAACCACCTGTTTCTGTTTTCTGTTAGTAGTTTCTAATGTTAAGCTACGTTTGTGTTGCTAGAGCCCCTCACCAATTGTTTATTATTTTGCTGGATTAATTTACCTAATGATTCTTTTATCATCACAAATGAGACTTTATAATTTTTCTTTTATTACTGCTTTATTTTCATAGCAAAATTATTATTGTGTGATAAAATGAATTGTTAAATACTTAATCTGTTTCTGGGTTGGAAATTGTTTACAATAAAAAAAGAATGGTGCCTTGAAGGTTTGGAAAAATATATTTATAAAACATGGTTTTTGCATAAATTTCTAATTCAATATTTGGCAATTAGTCTATTGCAAGGTTTTTTTTTGGCTTTTATACTTATTTTTTCTATTTTTTATTATGAATAAAGTCACATTTTCTATCTGTGTATATCCCTTCCCCCTTCCACCCCCTCCAGACACTCTCTCTTCTCCACATCTCTCCATCTCCTCCCTAGCAAAGGCAGGAGGTCCCAAGGTCCCCATACAGCTTAGTTCAACATCCACTTCTGACAGATCCAGTTTCCCCACCCCGACATCAAGACTGAGTCAGGTGTTCCTCTAGAAGGAGTGGCATCCAAGATGCCAGTCCATGGTGTTTCAGATCCCAAGCTGTTCAGTGGTTGTGGTTTACAGCTTGGACATGCTTTGCTTTTTGCTTTTTTGTTTAGAATCTACTAATGAGTGGGTACATCCCCTGTTTATCTTCTGGGTTTGTGATACCTCGCTCAGGAGGATATTCTCCAAATCCATCCATTTGCCTGCTAATTTTAGGATATCATTTTTTCTTACTGCTGAATAGTACTCCATTGTGTAGATGTACTACAGTTTGCTAATCCATTCTTCAGTTGAGGGGCATCTAGGTTGTTTCCAGGTTCTTGCTATTACAAATAATGCTGCTATGAACATAATTGAGCTAATGTCTTTGCAGTGCGAATGTGCTTCTTTAGGGTATACACCCAGAAGTGGTATTGCTGGATCCTTGGAGAAATTGATTCCAAATTTTCTGAGAAACTGCCATACTGCATTCCAGAGTGGCTCAACAAGCTTTCACTCCCACCAACAATGGAGGAGTGTTCACCTTGCTCAGCAACTTCTCCAGCATAGACTGTCATCTGTGTCTTTTATCTTAGTCAATTTGACAGGTGTCAGGTGGTATCTCAAAGTTGTTTTGATTTGCATTTCTCTGATGCCTAAAGAAGTTGAGCACTTTTTCAAGTGCCCTTGAGCCATTCATAATTCTTCTGCTGAGAATTCCTTTAAGTTCTGAACACCATCTTTTGATTGGGTTATTCAAGATTTTGGGCTCCAGTTTCTTGAGTTCTTTATATATTTTAGAGATCAGTCCTCTGTCACTTGTAAGGTTGGTGAAAATCTTTTCCTATTCTGTAAGCTGTCATTTTGTCCTATTGACAATATCCTTGGCTTTACAGAAGCTTCTCAATTTCAGGAGGTCCTACTTATTGATTGCTGTTCTTAGTGTCTGTGCCACTGGTGTTATATTTAGGAAGTGGTCGCCTGTGCCAATTCGTAGAAGTGTATTTCCCACTTTCTTTTCTATCAAGTTCAGAGTGGCTGGGTTTATGCTGAGGTCTTTGATCCATTGGATTTGACTTTTGTGCAGAGTGACAGGCTTGAATCTATTTGCATTTTTCTACACACTACCATCCAGCTATGTATGCCAACACCATTTGTTAAAGATACTATCTTTTTTTCCATTGAATATTTTGGGCCTCTTTGTTGAAGATCAGGTGTTCATAGGTATTTGGGTTAATGTCTGGATCCTCAATTCAATTCCTTTGATTCACAAGTCTGTTTTTGTGCCAGTACCAGGCTGTTTTTATTACTGTAGCTCTATAGTATAACTTCAAGTCAGGGATGGTGATGCCTCCTGAGGTTCTTTTGTTGATCAAAATTGTTTTGGCAATCTTGGCTTTCCTGTTTTTCCAAGTGAAGTTGATTATTGTTCTTTCAAGGTCAGTAAAATATTGTGTTGGGATTTTGATGGGTAGTGCATTGAATCTGTAGATTGCTTTTGATAGAATTGCCATTTTTACTATGTTGATCTTACCATTCCAGGAACATGGGAGAGCTTTCCATTTTCTGATATCCTCTTCATTTTCTTTCTTCAGTGATTTAAAGTTTTCATCAAATGGATTTGTTACTCCTTTGGTTATAGTTACTCCAAAGTATTTAATGCTATTTGCAGGTATTATAAAGTATGATGTTTCCCTTATTTCTTTTTCAGCCCTTTTATCTTTAGTGTATAGGAGGGCTACTGATTTCTTTTAGTTAATCTTGAATCCTGCTACATTGCTGAAGGTGTTTAACAGCTGTAAGAGTTCCCTGGCAGAATTTTGTGGGTCATATTGCAAGTTTTAAGGATGAGCATAAAACTTATAAAACATGCTACAAGAAAAAAGTGCATTTTATTAGAGATGCTTCATATCATTTGTTGAGATAATTTTACACAAAATTTTGAGTATGGTTAATTGTGATTAAGAATCCTATTTAAAATGCAAAGCACATCCAGGCTGCAAACCACAACCACTGAACAACTTGGGTTTTGAAACACCTTGGGCTGGCATTTGGAGCCTTTCTCTCCAGAGGAACACCTGACCCAGTCTTGATGTTGGGGTGAGGAAAGCGGATCTGCCTGGAATGGATGCTGAATTAAGCCACATTAGGACCTTGGACCATGGCACCTCCTGCCCTGCTGGGGAGGAGAAGAGAGAGTGACTGAGATGGGTGGGAGGGTGAAGGGAGTTTGAACAAGGGGATACATGGATAAAAATATGACTTTATTCATAGTAATAATAAAAAAAGAAAGAAAGAACCCTGTTTAACAATACTCTACTACTATGGGTTGAGAATAGTGTAATTTTTTAAAAAAGACATTTACATGTTTTGAGGAGGGTGGGTACTGGTACTTCTTGTCCTTTTTTTCTTCAAGTTTTGCTTTTGGAATTATGTAACTCTCACAACATAGTAAAAAAATGCACTTACTCCTTTTGTTTAAAGTTTGCTTAAGATTTATGCTGTTTTTTTCCTTAACTGTGAAATAGGCAGAATTAAACACTGTTTGAATCCAGAGTTTGAAATGATAGACAATAAATTTTATTTTTCTTTTCAATATAGAATCTCACTTTGTAGCTTTGGCAGGCCTGGAATTCCCTATGTAGACCATGCTAGAGTCAAACTCACAGAACTCTGCCTGCTGCTGCTCAGATCAATTTTGGGGTTTGAGAGATGGCCCAGTGGTTAGGAGCTGTTGCGGCTGTTCCAGAGAATTCAAGCTTCATTTTCAGAACCCATGTCAGGCTCCTCAAAACCATCAGCTTCAAGGAATAAACCCCTTTCTGGTTACTGTGAACAGACACATGCATTCAAAATCACATACACATATAAATGTAATTAAGAATAAAATATTAAATCTTGACAGTAACACTATATGACTATTGTGGTAGCTTGAATGCTAGTGGCCCCTGGGGCTTATAAATTTGCATGATTGTTTCCAAGCTGGTGAAATATTTGGACGGATTAAGGATGTAGCCTTGTTGGAGTGGGTGATGGTAATGAACTAAGCTTCTGAAACTGTAAGCAAGCTCCTTGTTAAATGGTTTCTTCTATAACAGTTACCTTAGTCACGATGTCTCTTCCCAGCAATAGAACACTGAGTAAGACAATTATATTGTTGTTTGGTAACATGGCCAAATGATTTCTCTTTGTGTATTATGGCTTCAATGGTGGAAAGAAATTCTTAGACTATGAATATTTTTGAAAATGTTTTGTGAACATTTGAAATGATCATATGTTCCCTGTTCCTTATGTATATGAAATTATTGTTAATTAAATATTTTTTGGCCTGGTACATTATCTTATTACTTGATCAGTTATTCATGAAGTATGTGTGTGTTAACATAATATTTCTGATTATTAAAAACTTTTTCCCATTATCATTTATACTTTCATTCTATAATATTAGAAACATTTCTTCCTGTAAGTTTTTATGTATAATGTAAACTCCGTGACTATGAAGCTCAAGCTCATTTAATAACTCCTGCCTTAAGTTCCACATTGCCTAATTTTTTCTCTGCCATTTTTTTCTATTCTTTCTCAAATATCTGGTGTTTGATTTCTTTTCCCAATGTACACATAAAGATGAGGCTGATTAATAAATGTCTATGGCTTGTGGCCTCTTAGCAGTCCTTCTTGCTTGTTTAAGTCAGCTCCTTGAAACTGATCTTTTCGTGAGTGTAGATTATTTTCTCCTTGGCTTTGTATGAGTGACAAGGTCATATGTTCCCCTAGGTTGAGCTCAGATTCATTATTCTCTGCCTCAGCTTCCCTATGGCTGAAACAATAGCTACATGCCAATTTTCCCAGGCTAAACAATTTGATAAAAGTAGAGGGCACTTCTACTTATCCCTCATTTATAAAAGCCTTGTCACTCATTCAGAAAAAATAGCTTTTCTCTCAGAATATAATAATTTATTACAATAGTAACAATGAACAATAGGAATAGCAAAGTAGTAGAAATAGCTACTGTTATTGGATGAGCCATAACACTACTTGTTGACTGTTATTCAAAGCGAGGATCAAAAGTTCTTTAAGGTGTTGCCCATGTGTGGCATTATCTCAGTTCAATTATATTTCATTTCCAGGATTTGTGCTTTTTAATGACCTCTACTCTGTTTATTTCCATAGAGCTGGCACTATCTATCATACGACTTCTGGCTTTGCTTAGAGTACAATTATTCAAATTCTCTGCAGAATTGAGATGTTTTGTAGCTGCAATGTCTACCCTGGAAGCAAGCAGTTACTCATGTGTGACTGGGTGGAAGCTGAGTTGGTCAGTCTTGACAGCTGAATCACCCTCTCTAGGCAAGGGGCATAGCCATCTCTCTCATGCCCTTGGTGAGGAATGAGGGCAAACTTTCTCAAAGAGGCATAGCTCTCCTATGGGGGCAGGGCCAGATCTCCTAGGGCCTGTGAGGAGTGGAGCTGGCCCAGCACACCCCTTGGATTTCAACACACTTGGTTCACAGGGACTCCTGTGTTAACATGGGCAATGGACATCAATACAGACCTTAGCTGTAGCAAAACCACAGACCCAGAGATGACCCACCAGTATCTTGGCCTGGGTGTCACCATAGTCCCAGGTGGCAGTTCAAGTTACTCAGATTGGCATGGCTCTGGCTGCAGCAAAGCTTTCACACACCAACAAGGCTACAGATAGTGGCCCATACCCTGGGTATCTGTGTAGCCTTTGGTGACAACATGGACCATAGACATTAACACAGTCTCTGGCTGCTATAGGACTATGGCCCCAGATGTCACCATGGTCCTTGGTGGCAGTGCAAGCCACATAGATTGGTATGACTCTAGGAGCCTTTTTATTTTAATATTGGCTTTTGGGCAGTTATAGTGGTACAACCAGCCACTAATGTATGAGCTGCCCCTCTGCCTTCATGTGCTACTGTAGGAGCATTAGTAATATTTTTGGAACATCTATAAGTAGGCTTTGAGGCCATGTCACAGACAATAACATACTACATCTTAATTTTGAAGCATCTTCTTGTGGGGACATTGGAAGTTAATGAAGATTTAAACATTTATTCAATGTACATAGTATTGCACAAATTCTAGTTAGTATATATAGAAAATCTAGAGCCAGATATTGAGGAAAAGCTAGAATATCAGGGAGGCCATAGTTAATTCTCACATCAGCCAACTTTTCAGGATGAACAGGGTAAAAGTTATCTTCATGAGCAACCTGGCTGGTTGCTCCTACAGAATGCCTTAATGTCTTCCTCATTCTGCCTTAAATATCTTCCCTGCCCAGTTGTTTCACTTCTTGGTTCAACTCTGCATTTTCTAGATTTAGGATTAAAGGTATGAGGTACTACTGTTTGGTTGTTAGGCCTTGGACTCACAGAAATTCAGAAAGATCTCTGTTTCCTTACCTTGGACTAACTCATTGGATCCCACTCCCCCAGAGGAACACCTGACTTGGTCTTGATGTTGGGGGGGCAGAAAACTGGATTTGCTAGGAGTGGACGCTGAACTAAGCAATATAGGGACCTTGGGACCTTGGGACGGCCTGCCCATGGTGGAGGGGATTGGGAGATGTGGAGAAGAGAGAATGACCTCATGTGGTGGGAGGGGGAAGGGACCTTGAATAAGAATATACAAGGAGAGAAAATGTGACTTCTTTATTCATAATGATAAAAAAAAAAGAAAAAAAATACCTACTATGACCATAAAAAAAAATCTGTTTCCTGAGTGATGGGATTAAGGGTGTGGGTCACCACTTGGTCATTCCCATGCTGGGATTAAAGATGTGAGTCACCACTCTCTGACTCTCATGGCTAGACTGCAGGTGATTTTGTTCTCTGATATTCCAGGCTGATTTTATTAAATATAAAATATATCACCACAACATAGTGTCATGATTGCACTATTCCTAGTGTGGATGGAAGAAAGTAACTCTGTTTTGGAATTACAGCATAGCAGTGGGGGCTTTTAAGGATGCTCTATGAGCACAGTATTGCTTTAGCTCTGCACAAAAATATTGCAGTGAACTCGACTTGACTGCATAGGCACCTGGTGGGAAACACCAGTGCTTCTATTTTATATTTTTAAAGAACCTGATGTCAGGAAGTAAAACAATCCCACTAACACATCCTGGAAAATGTGGGCACAGAATTTGATCTATTTAAAAAGCTACTATAAGATTTTCAAGTGTTAGCTTATAGCAACTGTACTTTTTCTTCTTACTGTGATGGGGTGGTTGTTTTTAATGGCATCACCATGAAACATTTTTTATATGAACCCTGACATATGTAACAACAGATAGTTAATATTTGAGATGATATTTTCTTCAATATGCTTTCCTTGCTTTTATATATGTATCTGTATATTTTTCTAATACGATTACACTAATATGTAAATATGAGCATTTTTCAATGTCATGCTAATGATCACAGTGCTTTTATGAACATATGCACTGTAATTTAACTGGCTGAAAATTATTAAATGATCATAAATAATCTTATGAGACATATACCTTTTTGTACAAAGCAGTCAGGCCACATCAATCTTCTTATTTTTGTACCTGAACATAAGTGAAATATGATTGACAAAAATATGTCTGAGACTGATGACTTTTGCTGTAGAAAAACTTATTTTGTTGTTCAGAGTGGGGTGTGATTGTAGTTTGATGCAAATGGGGTCATAGGTTGCTATCAGTTGTTTAGGTACATTTTTCAATGAAAGATGTTTGTCCCTAGTACATGAAGCTAAAAGTTCTAGGCTATCAAGAGCATTGTTAGAAGAAGAATGTGTGTATAGTGCATTCTAAGTGGAGTTCCAGATTTCTGAACCATTCCCTATGCTTGTCTGACTCACTATGATATATATCATCAGTCCTATCTCAACTTCAAGCTGGAGGAAGACTTCTCTCTGTAGGTAGAACTCAAAGATGCAAAGAGAAAGAATTCTGCTACTGTGCCACACTATTTTATTTCTTTAACTAGCTTATTTGGGGCCACTTTAATCTTCAGTTTCTGTAACTGTATACCACACATAAAGTTGGCCACACAAAATTGTTGGGAAAATTAAAGATAAGATATAAGGCTCTTGATAGAGCCAGAAACCAGAAATTACCCATTAAGCATTGACATCATCTGATTGCTAGAATAATTTATTTTCTGAATTAAATTCTGTCCTTCTAGGTCATCTAAGGTGACATGTCACAGCAGAAATTGTCTGAAGTATTTGCCTATGTAGTAGCTGAGATTGGGATTATTTTTTAAGATAAATGTTTTTATTTTTAATTATGTGTATTTGTATGCATCTGTGTGTGCATATGTGCATATGAATGCAAGTGCCAATGAAGACCAGAAGAGGTCACTGAAGTCCCTACAACTGGAGTTAGTGGCAGTTGTGAGCTACTTGATTCAGTTCTAGGAAGTGAACCTGGGTTGCATGAAAGAGCAGTACTCATTTAACCATTAAATCATCTCTCCAGTCCAAAGATTATGGTTCTTTAGGTGTAGACTCTTCCTTCCCATCCTCCCCTCTCTCTCCTCTCCTCTTCTTTCCTTTCCATTCTTTCCTCCCATCCATGCTGCCATATCTAGCTGCATATATCAGTTTTATAACTGGGTATGAGACACCATATAACAAATGTCTGAATTATATGGAAGTGTCTGACTTGTAAAAATGCTAGGAGTTTGATTTTCAGTGTATCTGAAATCTCAATTTCAAACTATGTTTGGCAGTCCTCATAATGTATTAGTGAAGTGGTATTATATATACAGTTTAGAAATCAAGAAAACTCTATCAGAACTTCTTGTCTATAGTTATTTTATGACTGACTTATGAGAGAACAGCACCTATTTCAGAGACTACTTACCTGGAGCTTAGTTTTTTTTTTTTAATTTATCTTTCTTGTTTCTGTGATTTGTAACATAGAAGAGCAGATGTAAATCCTATTACTTGTTACAGTACTCACGATTCAATGTATATCATTTTTGAGTCACTGTGCATGAAGTTCCATCATTCTTATGGTGTTTTGAACCACAGCAGATGTATTTTAAGTGTTCCCACCTAGTCTTTCAAAATTGATTGAAATGGAAATAGATGGGGGGCATTTGTACAAATTATCAGTGGTGCCAGGGAAGACTTTATTTCCTTCTGTTTTGGAAAAGAAGAATGAAATACAAGATTTTGTCTGTTTTGAAATGTCAAAGCCTGGTAGCAGAAGACAGAATGTCAGATTAACTCCCTTCTCTGTTCCCTCCCTTCTACTAGTGCTAGAAATAAGGACTCCTAGAGTCACAGAGACATGCCACAGATCAGAGACAAATGATGCACTGTCAGAGTTTAGAAGCTGATAAGGAGAATGAGCTGTCTGTCTATATATTGTGTGTATAGATGTACATATATGTATGCATAAGCACTCACATTGAGGGAGAGAACATCTGAGAGGCTATTCATTTTTATTCAATTTTTATAAAGTCTTATTTATCCTTAGCTGGTTTGGAATTTACTAAGTAGCAAATAATAATTTTGAGATTCATATGCAAATGGACATGGTGTTATATTGTTTTTCAAGTTGCCATTTTTCACTTTGCAACACAGTTGATGTATTTCTCATGTCATCATATGTTAATGAATGCACTCTTTCTACAGACTTTACAGCACTCCACAGCATGGATTTACTGTAATTAATTTAGCTGCCTTCTAATTCAGTACTGTGGTATCTCCGCAAGTGTCTTTGAACATTCATCTAGAATTTAATAAACATTTACTAGACACAGAATTACTGTTTTGTAATGTGCATATATTTAATAGTTAACCACCCACAGACTAAACTAATTTGTCTTCCCACGAAGAGATATTTTATTAGTTTTAAAACTCCCCAGTTTCTAATATGTTAAGTTTTAGAAGTAAAAAGTGTTTTATTTTTGTCTTAATTTGTTTTTCTCGAGGAGTGAGACTGACCAACTCTTCATCACCCTCTTTTCAACACATGTTGCCTTTGACCAGGTAGCTTTGTAAATATTATCCAAAGAGCTCTTTCCACAAAGGTGCTTGAATCTCTGGTTTTATGGTTGAGATTGCCAAGGCAACCAGGATGCAGGCTTTGAAAGTACTGGTTTATAGGAAATTCAGCTCTAGCATCAAGCATGGGTAATGCTGTGCAAGCACCCTACTGTTCACCTGAGCCCCACCCCAACTCAAATTCAACCGAAGCAGTAGAGTAACACTTGACACAGCCTTTGGTTATTTAGTCCTAATGCTGGGGAAGATGGGGTTCTATCTGTGAGTCCTCACTCTTGTTAATAAAATGATTTAAAAACAAACTCTGTAGGAAGCTCCAGGACATTCTAACATTCTATCTATCTATCTATCTATCTATCTATCTATCTATCTATCTATCTATCTATCTATCTTTCTATCTATTATTTATTGCATCCCAACTGCAGTTTCCCTTCATTCCTCTCCTACCAGTTCCTCCTATCCACTCCTCCTCTGTTTCTCTTCAGAAAAGGAAAGGCCTCCCATAGATATCCACTAGCCCTGATATATCAATTTGCAGGAAGACTAGGTACCTCTTCTTCTATTATGTCTGGGTCATGCAACCTGGTAGGAAGAAAGGATTCCAAGAGCAGGCTACAGAGTCTGAGATGCCCCTGCTCCCATTGTTAGGAGTCCCATAAGAAGTCCAAGCTACACAACTGTCACACATATGCAGACTCCTTAGTTGTCAGTTCAGTCTCTGTGAGCCCCTATGAGCTCAGGTTAGTAGATTCTGTGGGTCTTCTTGTGGTGTCCTTGACCCCTCTGGGTCCTACAGTTCTCCCCTACCGGTCCTCCTCCATAGGATTCCCTGAGCATGGCCTAATGTTTGGTTGTGGGTCTCTGGATCTGTTTCTAGGGCATTTTTAGAGCCAGAGAGAGAACAGCAGGGCAGGAAAGCTGTTTATCTTGGTAGTTGCCAGGAGGAGGGAGGAGAAGAGAGAGACGTTTTGGCATTGAGAATTAGGGGGTATGTTTAGCAATGGAGGTCAATAAGTAACATGGCAGCAAGCAGCTTCATGGTGAAAGGGAGTAACCTCAGAGAAGGATTGAGAAAGCCCAAAGAGCCAGAGAAAATACACTTAGGCATTGGCCAAGTATCCAAAAGAAAGAGAAAAGATTTAAAAAGAAAGTTACTATTTTTTGAGTTAAGACTCAGATGAGCACAAAGAGTTAAAAAAAATTGGATGGTCAAAGCAACTGTATGGAGGGTAGTAAGAATGCTAAAAAAAAATAATAATCACAGAAACAAGGAAGGTAAATAAATTAAAAAAAAAAAACCAACTAACCAAACAAACAATTAACCTCTAGGTAAGTTGACTTCGAAATAGATACTGCTCTCTCACATTATTTTTTGAAAGGTATTCCTTTCATTCCTGCAACATAGTTTTAGGTTAAACAACTTTGCTGAAGGTGGTCTTTTGGCCAAGAGATGAATAGGCCCAACTGGACTGACTCTTAAGGGAGGAGACAATGATATGCAATGCTCCAATCTTTGGAGCAGATCACCCAGGACTAGAAGTAGATTCCATTAGGGAGAAAGCCATCCTCAATGGCCTGGAAAGCTTCTGTAACATTTCCCAATTAAGTGCTAGAACGCCAAAACCATTTGGAAGATGGTATAAATTTTGGGAATGTGTAAGACCTATTTTTACCATGAAAGTTCTGAGATCCAGCTCCAAAGGTGTTAACTAGAAAGGAAAGGATTAGTGTTCAGACAGGAGATTCAGTGAGAAGCTCACATGTAGACTAGAACTCTTTTCTAACATTTCTGGCCTCAGAAAGGACATTCCTGAAATTACAGTTTGCAGGGTCCCCACCTTAACCTGCTTCATGAGTTTGTATTTCCTGTCTACATTATCTGGCTGTGAAACTAATGATGCCCCCTTTCTTTTCTGCTGGGTTTTGCTTTTGGAAAGTGATCCATTAGCCTGACTTCACAATACCACCAGGTATTTTGGATTACCTAATTCACAGCACTTAGAAATGTAGATCAAAGTTGTTTAACATTATAGCCTTGAGTTGGATCAGGCATAAACTTTTGTGGAGGGTATATATACAGCTTTCTATTGTATCAGCTATTCATTACACTGGTTGCTTTATTTCTCAAGGCTTTATTTTATATTGGGTTGAGAAAAGCTTGTAGCCAGAGATAAAGATCAATGTCAATTTTCAGAGGATGTGAACTAAAATGTGATTGGTTATCTATACAGATGGAGAGATGTATGATGAAGATTGAAATGGTACTCATGTAATGTCACTTGGATTTGGCACGTGTGCTGTGACTGTGGTTTTAAAATTTATCACTGTTGTCCATGAAGTTCAGCTGATCTGACTTATTTATATTCTCTAAGCATTTCTTGTTTCACTCTTTAATCAGATTCTACTCTTAAAATTCACCACATGGCCTCTGTAAACCAGGACAAGTTCTGAGCCATTACAGCCTTTGCTAAATTTAGAGAGTTTACATTTTCTCTTCCTTTACTCTGATACATACATTATGTTTTATCATCTCCCACACACTTTTCTTCTTTCAAAGACATCCCAAGTTTACTATTATGTGTTTATAAAGTGAGCAAATATTCAGGATATAAAATTCTGGTATCCTCCAAGCTTTAGAAGAAGAGAATAATAATATTGGCAACCCAATAGGGTCATTTCTCCCACATTTTTCTAAAATTCCCTGATACATAATAATTTCTTGTGTGGACTGACTACAGTCATCAATGTTTTAAAATTAATTTGTTTGGAAGTAATATTATTTGCTGAGAATATGACATAATTAAACAAATCTTTATATGTTATTCTAAAATTCAAGACCTATCTTGTGAAAATTAAAGCATTTGAAGATTAAGTTTTTTTATTTTATTTTTTATTATGAATAAAGTCATATTTTTTAATTCGTGTATATCCTTGTTCAAGCTCCCTTCCCCCTCCTGCCCCTTCCAGTCACTCTCTCTTCCTACATTTTTTTATCTCCCCCAGCAAGGGCAGTTAAGGACCCAATATGGCTTAGTTCAGCATTCACTCCTGGCAGATCCACTTTCCTTACCCCAACATCAAGACTGGGTCAGGTGTTCCCCTGGAGGGAGTGGGATCCAAGGTGCCGGTCCAAGATGTTTCAAATCCCAAACTGTTCAGTGTTTGTGGTTTGCAGCTTATGGAAATAGAAAATTTGAAAGTTTTATACAAAAAGTCTTTCTATATAAATAATTTATATTGGAGTTTTTTCCTAACTTTATGATTTAGATCTTAGTTAAAATGTATTGATTTTGGGATGACTATGCTTCTAGGATAAGTATACATGATTTTAAGATGGCCTTGGCAGTATATCTAGTCTGGTCAAATGAAATTGTTTACTTCAAAAGTTATTGTTAAAGAAAACTAAAAAGAGGCCAAAGAGATGACTCAGTCTGTAAAGTGCTTTCTATGCAAACATAAGTTAGATCCTCCAAACCACATAAAAAAGCAGGTTGCATGCTTGTAATCCAAATGATGGGGAAGCAGGATAGGCTTATGTTAATTATTCAGCAAATGCCAAAGGCATATTCATTCTGTTCTACATAATTAATAGTTCATTGGTATAAGAAGAATTTATAGTATCCCAACTATAGAGACTATATAGTTTATTCTACTCATTTTTATTTTATTATAGTTTATTCTACTCATTTTTATTTTATTATTCTGTGTATGCTGCTAGGTACACAGCTTGGGGTAGCTGTGATAAACAGTTTCTATTAGTGTATGGTAAAAAAGATCAGTAAAGTGTGTTTCTTTGAAACATAAAGCTTAAGAATAGGATGATATGGAGAGAAATTCATGTAATCCATAAGTAAGAAAATAAAGATGAACAGATAGTTACTAAGATATGGGACAACCCCATACTAACTGCTAGTTTCAATATGATCTTTATTATAAGCTAAGAACTTGGCTCATAATAGCAAATGTTATGTGTCTAGTATTAATTCTCCACCCTTTCCCATCTGTGCAATTTAAAGATGGAAAAGCAATGTTCTGTGGTTTATGTTTTCCTCCCTGGGCCACTTTTTCCAAGTGAGTGTGTCTGAGTGTCTGAGTCAATTAATTACCATAGACATTCCTCTGTCCAGGTAGAGATTTACACAAAAACTTCTTGGTTCATTTGAGCAGGAAACCACTAGAGGTTTTCTCTGTCTCTGTCTGTCTGTCTGTCTGTCTGTCTCCCTGTCTCTGTCTCTCAAACAATTGATTATGTGATATATTTATTCTTATAATCATCTCTTGCAACAAAATTTTTAAAAATTTCATTGAGAAAAATTAAAATAAGACATAGGACAGAAACAGATAAAATCAAGTTTGTGATTAAATTGCTGTTGTTGATAAAGATTTATTAGAACATAGCCATACCAACAGTTTATCTAGTATCTGTTACTGCTGATGTACTGAAATAGCAGAACACAGTCATAGTCACAGAGACTGTTTAGCCCTCAAAGCCAGTTTTTTGTTTTTTTTTTTTTTTTTTTTCCACTAGAAAAGTGACCCTTTGAGCTAGGGCAATAAAATAATGGTTTCCAAAATCCCAGTTAAGACAAAAAAATTTTCTTAAAGAGATAATTTTTTTTTTAAAATTTTATATAATAGAAACAATAGCTCAAGGATCTTGTCCTGGAATTCTGAAGGAGAGGCGACCTCAGACTGCATCTGATACTTCAGAGGGCAGAGAAGGGAGAGGAAAGAGAACCAGCTCCATGTTCTTTGCATTGACTGAGCTACTGAGCTAAAACAATCCAAAGGAGACCTTTCCTCTAGACTTGATAATTGAGACAATTGCTACTCAGTGTTTTTTAAAATGTTCATCTGACTTAGGCTTTCTATTAATGTCAATAAACTAGTCCCAGTAGTTACCTCTGCAATGTTCAGAAAACCTCTATTGTATGCATTGTTCTCCGGTTTCCATTTTAGAGTGGGGGAAACCAAGATCCAGAATGATGCATAATTTGAATCATGTTATAGGTACAAGGTGAAGCCATGGGCACCTGCACCCACATGCACGTGTGTGCTTGCACAAACAAATAAATCTTTACAAATATAAAGAAAAGCAATATGTGAATGCCATGTACCTGGGTTACACCAAGCATTGGGACCCAGAGGAAGGATGGCTGAAGCTGAAGATGACTGTACCAGTAGGAATGTAAGTATGACAGTATTAGTGGCCTGAAAGCTCATACATTCTGGTCACTACATTATGACTAAGAAGTTTGGAGACTGTGGAAAGGGAGTAGCTTCTCAGCTGCATTTACATATGTGGGCTCCTTACAATTCTGCCTCCACTGGATCAAATCACGCTGGCAGAAAGGAGCTTAGGTGGCTATAGCAACCTGAGAAACCTCAAACGATATTAATATTCACAAACATATGGCACCTGCAATCCTTTAAAAACAACAAAACATCAGCAGTGGCACCAGCAACAGGAACAATCAAAATAATTTGTAACTTGTCTCTGGAGAAGCATGGTGCAGCATATATTATTTTTTAAGTAATCAGTCACAAATTAACTAATTGCTGCAATCCTTAAAATTATCTTTCTCTCTAGTTTGTCATTATTTGTAGATGTCAAAACAAGTAAAATAAATGAACTGAATTTCCTTCAGTTGCTTCTTGTAAATATTTCCTTTCCTACAAATATTACATGAATTGCACTGCAAGAGTCCTTCCTGAGCCCTGATACTGTAAACTCCTTCCTTTAAGAGGTGGATCCAGATGCCAGCCGAGAAGTTCATCCCTAGATCTCCTCCTAATTGAGAAAGCAAGTTGAAGCATTGCTCATGCTCCAAGCTGCTTTCACCAGGTGACATTGAAAAGGCATCAGGGGTGAAACAGATCAAACAGAGGAATCAGTGAAAAGCTGTTTAAAAGTGCACAGTTGGAGGACAGTGAACAGAAGAAGGGGATAGAGAGAGCTTGCAGGAACTTGGGGAAAGCTTAATATAGGAAATGTGGAGGTTATTGGAGTTCAGGAAAGATGTGAAAGTCCCAGAGAAATGGAAAGCTCAAAGCGTAAACAACAGAAAACTTTCTAAACTGAGAGAAGTACACACCATATAAGAAAATCAAAGGTTACTAGCCAAATTAATTAAACCAATTCTACCTTAAGGCATCTTGAAACCGACCTCTCAAGTTGAATCTTAAGACTCCAAGCAACAAAGAACAAAAGAAGGGGTCCAAACTGATTTGACTGCAGGCTTCTCAGCAGATTCTCCATTACATCCAAGGCAAACCTAGCCAAAGCCAATGCCAAGGTCAAGGCCAGCGATAACGCAGAACCTCACATTGCCAATAGAGAAATTGCTCCCAGTAAAACAATTCTTAAGAAATGGAAGAGCTATAAATACATCCTTGGACAAGCAAAATGTGAAAAGATACATCATCATCAGGGGTTTATGAAGAAAGTCTAAGCAAGAACTTTAAACTGAAAGTGATGTCAGTATTAGAGGGTGACACTGGGAGATACAAAGCTCAGTGTCCACAATAATTCACGGAAACCGACAGGGCTTCAGTGTCATAATCATGGCATAGAAAATATTCATGCTATTGGCTGAAAGACTAAACATCAAAGGAAAGTAGGACTACTGACACATTAAAAGATGAGCAATGTGGAAAGATGTTAAATATTCAAAATTCAGTCTAGAAGGAGTACACAGTGTTTTATTATATAATATTTTATTTCATTTTTTGTCTCTACTCTTACCTGTCTTATAGTGTTTAGTTACTCATTATAATCTGAAGATATTTTTATAAACCTTGAGGTAATAAAGAAGAAAATAAATCTGTTATAAACAAAAAAATAGTAAACAAAGATTCAAAACAGTGTTATAGGAAATCACATATGGGGATAATAGGGAAAGAAAAGAGAGAGAGAGAGGGAGAGAGAAATTACAGTTTAGACAATGTCTGTGGTAAAAATCTGATAGATTGACCACTACTTTGAATAGAAATAAATTGCATTCTCAAATTAAATGACAAGACTGAATGACTCTAAAATAAACCTAAAATATTTGTAAAATAAGAAACTCACTCATATCTAAGGTGCACATAGGCTATAGAGAGGATAGAATGTTATATTTCATGCAAATAATTCAAAGGAGAAAAAAAATAACCATATTCGTGTTTGACAAAATTGTAATTTTTAAAAGCAGTGAAGGGAGAAGGAAGAGGGTCATTCGTTCTAACAAAAGAGTCAATTCAGCAAAGGAAACTAATATGAACTATACGCACCCAATGCTGCGGCATCCAGTAATATAAAGAACATCTAATAGGCTTAAGCGTGAGAGAGACTCCAGTACAATATTAGTTGGTGATTTTAATAAACTACTTACAGCAGTGGGTACATGATCCAGACCACAAAAAAATCAACAAAGCCTTGAGGAGTTAAGTTGCAGAACAAGGAAAATGGACCTAGCAATCAACAACATTGCATCTAGCAATACTTATAGTCCCTCATCAACATAGGGAATAATCTTTTTTCCTGTCCTCCTTTACTTAAAATTAGATTATTATCTCAAACAATATACCTGATTACAGGTTTTCCTTCCTCTACTTCTGCCCATCATATCCAACCCCGCTCCTGTCTGGGTCCGCTTCCTTTCTGCCTCTCCTCAGAAGAGAACAGGCTTCCAAGAGATAACAACCAAGTGTAACAAAATAAATTACAACCTTTTTTTTAAAACAGATATTCAAATTTTTATTGAAAAAAGTATAGGTACAGAAAAGATATTAATTTTTAAGTTGAATTAGTAAGCATTAAAAGGACTCATGGTTTTGAGTTCTGGGATGAATAGCGTAAAACAGGGAGAATAAGGACTGAACTGCACTGTACACAAAAACTGTCGGGCTACAAGTAAAATAGTTCAGAGAGCAAGAAAATGAGCTGCAAGAGAACGTACAAGAATTAGAGATCTATTTGTTGATATACTCAAGTTCCATAAAAATGTAAAAATAAAAGCTATAAAACATTCACAGAGGACCTGTTACAGACCCTTGCTGGCCCTGTACTTGCTGTTTAAATCTCTGTCAGTTTATATGACCTCTGTTAGAGGGCATTGTTCTTCTGGTGTCTTCCATCACTTCTGGCTAGTATATATATATATATATATATATATATATACATTATATTATTATATATATATATTATTATTCTAGATAATATATATAATATATATATTGCCTCTTCTTGCTGGGTTCTGAGTGTGTGTATGAGGAGGATTTGATGGAAACATCTCACTTAGAACTGTGTGTTCTAAAGTCTCTTTCTGAGTAATATCTGGCTGTGGGTCTCAGTATTGTTTTTAATGTGTTGCAAGAAGAAGATTCTCTAAAGATTGTTGAATAAGGCAATGATCTTTGAGTATAGCAGAATACCATTAGGAGTCCTTTTATTGTTACCTTTTTTTTTTTTGACAGTAGTATTTGGTTTTGCCATAGGTCTCTGGGCTACCTAGACTCTGGTTCTTGATCACCCACACAATGTTAGGTATGGGTTCCATCTCGTGGAATTGTCCATCAGTCAAATAGGACATTTGCTAATTACTCCCCCAAGCTTTGTGCCACCATTTTTAAAAGTGTATTTTCCAGGCAGAAAGATTGTAGAACACAGGTTCTATGCCTTTTTTTTTTTTTTTACATTTCTCTTTTGGTAGCCTGTAGTATACTTTCTCATATCAAAGATGCTAGAATGTAGAGGGGGAAGGTTCAATGTAGGCACCAGCTCTACCTCTCCATGTTCAATGAGGGTACAATATTTGGACTTCTAAGAGGCCTGAAGATCAGCCCAGGCTCAGCCAGTGCAAACTGGTGATACCTGGTGTCTTAAAACATATGCTCCTAAGCACTTCCACATAAGCCAGTATGGGGTCTGCCTGGGTCCTTGAAGAGGGTGGAGTCCAGATACAACATTCTTGGACCAGGAAGAGATCACTGCTGGAAGCCCACCCTGTGCTTCAGCAGCCAGCTCAGAAGAAGCAGCTTTTCCCTGGCAGCTTCCTGGCCTTCAGTGGGCTAGGAAGCTTTTCCCTTGTATTGGATCTGGCTATGTCCCTGCTGGCTGACCAGCTAATTAGGAAATTGGCAGATAAGAGTGCAGATGCTAATATAATCACTAAAACTAAAACACTTCATCTTCTACACTAAAAATTCCCCCAATTTTAAGGGCTGCTATCTGCCTGACATTGGAAAATTAAAAAAAAAAACCCATCTCAGACCAAGACATCTGAGGGGAACAGTGGCCTTAATTGAACCCAGATTATCTGTCAAAATGAACCTGTTAGTATTTTTTCAGACAGTCATTATGTGGTTCAAGCTGTTGGGTATTGACCTTTTCTAGAATAAAGAATACTCTTAAGCCTATAGCCAATATCATGCTTCTAATACAAGATGTATCAAACCAAAGAACAGAGCCAAGGTACTTGTCTAATATTAGGTCCCATTTCAAGTTACCAGGGATATTAGCTAAGGGAAATGGAATACTGACACCACTATACTGGCCGCTACAGTTGATTTGCTAGAACAAGCTAGAGCATTACACCAACAGTTTCATTTATCCCCTCAAAATTTACATAAATTACTCCCAGAGTTGCCAATTTCTCAGTACAAACACCTTTCCTGAACCTGTGCCACTCATGCACTGTTGCCCCCGCCCCTAGGTCTCCTACAGAGGGAGGGCTCAACCCATGTGACTTGATACATAATGCAACTTGTCAGATGGATGTGACACATTATGCTCCATTGCTAATTTGAGATATGTGTATGTAATAACTAACACTTGTTCTAGGTTCATGTTTGCACTAGCAGTGCCTAGAGAAAAGGCTTCCAACATTATAAAGACAATTAAGTCAGCCATGCTAGTCATGGGAGGACCCTGGACCATTAAAACTGACAATGGCCCTGCTTATATGTCACACCAGTTTAATACATTCTTAGGCTCCTGGAAGATATCTCACACAACAGGCATCTCTTACAACTCACAGGGACAAGTCACTATGGGAAGAGCTAAGAGAGCTCTTAAGGAGCTCTTGGCAAAGACATTACCAACAGAAGCTGAAAGAGATCCTAACCTGGCTCTGGTGGAAGTTCTCTTTTACATAAATTTTCTCAGCTTTGATAAAGGTGAATTGAGCCTAGTGTACAAGGCACTGGACATATTTGCCTAGTAATATGCCATAGCTGCTTGTCAGATGGAAAGATCCTGTTTCTCTCCCATGGCAGTCTATTGACCTGAGGGCAAGGGTACAGTTGTGTTTTTTCCCAGGGTGCCACAATACCAATATGGGTACCCTCCAGATATGTTTGTCCAGCAATGGATCAAGAAACTCTGGCCATAAAGGAAACCCCAGGTGGGTAATGGATTTTCTTCTTGCTGTCATAACTCTCCCACTTTGGCTGAAGATTTATGGGCACTTGTACCATCGCCCCCCATTCTTTTATTTGTGGCTGCTGACTTTCCTGAATTCCTGAGTTTATTTACCACTAATGTGAGCTTGGAACTCCATGTTATGGACCTGATAACTACAATGCAGGGAGTAAAAATACATGGTCCATGAAGGAGTTCTTTGTTTTACTCTAAAGACCTCTTTTAATAATACCTTTATGACTTTACACAAGATGACCATAGGAAATTTTCATGGTATCTCTGCCAATGAAACTATGTTGGGCCTGAAAGTACTTATTCCTTCTTCCTACATTAAGAATTCATTAGAGTGCTCCAAAATAATTCACCCATCATTAGCTCAATGTGTGAATGTGCTCAGCTTTCCTACCTTGGTAATCTTCCCATTCCTTGAGAACATTGTCAACTAGTACTGTCTTCTCAATCATTTCAGGATTTTCCAGTACAACCTGATAAAAGTTATTTTTAGAATCAAAATTATAATTATATACTTCGCTTATAGATGCATACTTTAATACATGCCTCAGAAACTACCCAGTATTATGGCAGAGACCCCTTAAAACTAGATGTGACCCCATTATGGGCATTAGGGACTTATGCAGCCCATCCAATTGTCTTGATATACACCTTCTGATGTTTTTAAAAAGTGGCAGTTTCTATAATGGGACTTATTTCCATGAGAAGCAAGATATAGATTGGAGAAAAATGAGAGTGCAACCAATTCACATGGTTAGTTGGAAAACCACCCTGGTTTGTGTCTGGTCACCATTTTTTTCTTCTGGGCAACTAATGCTTCTACTATTGATAATGTTCTTGACTGTTTCCAAGAAGTTTGCTTTAACAGCTTGTTGGCAAAGATAATTTGAAACAGCTATATTAATGAGAGAACTAGCTGCCATTTGGGTCCCTGTTGTTAAACCCATTTTCATGCTGTTACCATTATAGCTCAGACCCAACTGACAACAATAATTAGAGAGAAAAGAGATTTTGGAATTACAGTTGTCATTATTCCTGCAATACTGCTAGTCTTTGGAGGGGCAGTAGCTGGAGTGGCCTCATTGACTCAAATGGCTGCCACAGCTGAGACCTTAAATTGAATAGCACCTCGGTCTACAGAGGCATCACATGTCCAGGAAATCATTAATCAACATCAGCCATACATATATTACAACAGCAGATTGATCTTATGGCTGAAGAATTAGCATCGGTGAGAGACATGTCATTATTAGCCTGTTATCCCAGATACTAGGAAATACATCTCACAGCATATAGGGTCTCTAATATTTCTTTGGAGAGAAATTGTCTGGCACAATATATAAAAGCGACCTGGTCTGATAAGTTCCTTAATTATTTCATTTTGCTTTGGAAACAAATCCATGAGTTAAATGTAACCAGGATGCCAGCCACGACCCTAGAAACTTATTTTCCTAAATAATGTATGGAACAATCTTAAAAAGCTATTTGACTCCTCCTGGATTCTTACATATACATTATTGGGCAGAGTGATGATTTTAATTCTTCTGTTGTTTTAAGTGTCTCCTACAGCATATTCCACAGAAAAGAGCAGCCACCAAGGTTTTAATGGCTCTTAGGCACCCAGTGTAAAGCCCTCCTAGAGAGGTAGTACATGCATAGTTTACTGAAATTCAAAAGGCTACTACTGCCTAAGCCTACCGAGACTGCTCTCTAGATATGGCGCTACTGGAGGACTATTATTTCAAGACAGGTAAGAGCTTGTTTGCTAAGCCAACCTAAGACAGATACAGTACAAATGCTTACTTAGCCTTCCTGAGGTGGGGTCAACAAGGTCAGGGCAAAGCACCCTGGCTCCCACTGAGCATGTCCCATTAAAAAAAAGAAAGAAAAAGAGTGGATATGTAGAATGTATGGGCTTCTAAGAGACCTGGAGATCAACCCAGTCTCAGTCAGTGCAAACTGGTGATAACTAGAGTCTTAAAACTCATGTTCCTAAGCACTTCTGCATAAACCAATCTGGGGTTTGCCTGGTGCCTTGAAGAAGGCAGAGTCTGGATACAATATTCCAGGGAGAGACCATGGTTGGAAGCCAGAGAGAGATACCAACAAATCAAAGCCCTTTCCCTTGGCTGGGGGCAGATCTGGAAAAAAGTATGTAAGCCCCCCCATAATAAAATTAAGCTTACTTGATTCAACCTGTTCCCAGAAGCTGCATTGTTGCTTCTTTGCCGCTTTGGCCCCCTCCCACAAGGGGGAAAAGCAGGACCCTGAGCATAGCAGCAACATCAATTCCTGACCCCAAATAAGACACTACCAAAAAATGAGTTATATGGGTGTTATCTTGAACAATGGGGTCTTTCTGTCATTTTTCAGTAATCTACTTATTCTATTGGCAACAACTTGGGTTGTTTGAGGATTTCCATGGGTATAACCTGGTCCTGGTAATGGAAGCTTTGCTTGCTGAAACAACACTTAAGATATAACTCAAAACAGCCAGTAAAAATAAGTTTCTATTAATTAATCTTTTCCAAAGTCATGTAATGCAACTAGAATTCAATAGCAAGAAGAATTTTGAATACTATACAAAACATGGTAAACAAATCTCCTTTGAGCAATAAATTGGTCAAAAACAATCAATAGATTTTTTTTTTAAATTTCAGAAGTGAAGAATAAAGACAAAATATTAAAACTTATGAAAAAGACCACAAATGGGACAAATAGGTATGATATTTGGTGAAAATTATCAAATTTAAGCTAGGATATCATTTGAAAGATGGATCTGTGGATATGCCTATGTGGAATTATCTTTATTCTATTAATTCATGTGGGAAAATTAGCTTTAATTGGGACCAGTATATGGGTAGAAGATCCTGGAATATATGAAATACAGAAAAAGAGGTGAACACCATCACTCATCATATGGCTGTCTGCCTTCTGATGATGAATATGAAATTGCCAGCCTTGACTTCCCCACCGTGATGACCCATACCTTGAACAGTGAGTTATAGTAAGTCCTTTATCTCTTAATTTGCTGTTGTCAGTATTTTATCACAGCAACAGGACAATAAACTAAGACAATGGGAACCTATAGCAATCAGTAACAGCATCTCAAAGTAGAAAGAGCTCAAAGAAACAAGCAAGTATTGCATCTCAAGTAATGAAAAGAAAGTAGGAGTATGCCAAACCTGAAGTTAATAGAAGGAAGAAATAGTAAAGAACAAAGCACAAATAAAATTAAACAAACCATAAAATTAACATAAAGACTAATGAAACAAAGGGCTGGTTCTTCAAAAGAATAAATAAAATGTGCAAACTTTTAGGTAAACTATAGAAAAAGGATGTATACTTAAACAAATGTAATTAGAGGTGAAAAGAGACACATTACAGTGGACACCACAAAATTAGAGTCATTAAAGATTATTATTAATAACCTAGAAGAAATGGATAAATTTCTGGACCCATTATATTTTACCAAGATTGAATATGAAGAAGTAGAGAATATAAATAAACCAACCAGTAATAAAATTAAATCAGCAGTAAAATGTCTCCTCTTAGAGTTCCCTCTAAGTGCTCGCCACTGCTCCACACTAAACACCCAAGGAAGCACTAAGTACAGTTTGTTGCACGGATGAGAGCATTCGGTTCTGTAGCCCTTCCCTGTTTCAAAAGGGACCTCAAGGTGTGAAAGAAATGTCAGTACCTAAAGTAGGAAGCCTTAGTACATGCATAAACCTTATGTCTTTTTCACTTCTTTATTTTTCTCAAAGCTAGAAAGTCAGCAGTTAAAATAAATTCTCAAAGTGAGTTAGTAGCTACATAATGTTTGAAAGCTGCTATATTCTAGGGGCACAGGGGTCCTCAAAGTTAGTTAGTTTAAAGTTGGCCCTCTTTTGAAACATTCTAGAATGAGATATCAGAAAAGTCTGTTGACTTTTTGGAAGGACTCACTTAATAAGTGACTGACAAAACTGGGTGCATACAAACAATTAGAGGACTGCTTTAAACTAAGATTAATCATATGAGTCACCCATCTGTACTGCAGGAAAAAAATACTCAACTAGGTTAGACAGCAGGTATGACCACAATAAACATGTAATGACTTGTTGGGAAGGAATGAAGCTCCAAGTGAATATCTAATTCCTGAGTGAATGTGTAAAGAGTGGGTAAACTATCTTGAGTGAAGGTGTATTGAGCCCTCTGTTAGGCTCAGGGCATTGGCTGAGAGTTCTTCTGGTCCATGTACAGGGTTTATCAATGACTGATCAGTGTGTATAAACCGTACAAGGCCTCCTACAACTAAACAACCCCCTCTCCTGCTGTATACAATAAACATGCTGGGGTCTTAGCTTGTTGTATCTCAATGGTGCCATGCCATCACAGTGAGCATGGCCTACCCAATCTCAGCTTTTCTGTATGTGTCTGTTTATTTCCACAGTCAGGTTTTCAGGACCAGCTTGTGCAGGATGTGGTGAATTTTTACTTATCAGTCATGTTCTGTAGTTGGTATGCCTCACTTCTTTTTGTTTTCTTGGCCATCTGTGCTCTCTGCTCTTCTTTTTTCCTCATTTTGATGAGGAATTTAAAATAGAGAAATCAAAGAAGTTGATTAAGGTCACATAACTCATTCATTCAATACTTTCATCTGTGGGTAGGGTTAATTAGGTTCCTTTCAAGGCCTCATGTAAGTAACAATTTATTAGAAATTAAATTTGGAATCAGGTTTTAAAAAGCAAAAAGAAAATTGTGGCTATATAAACACAATTGTTAGTTTTCAGATCATTCATGATTTAATCTTCCTGCCAAGAAGTTCATTTTCCTATTATAAAGGCTCATAATATATGAAGCCTGCAAGCCAGATCCACTCCTCTGCAAGATACTTATTGCTGAAACTGTAGACAACCTTTTGTTATCAAAAAAATTAAGAGAACTTATATGAACAAGTCTTATGTTCATTGTAGAAGCATGGGCCTCAAGCTTGTCAGTATTTTCAGCTCTGGATATAGGTCATGTCTATGCTTAATGTGATGGTAGACAGGAAAAGAGAAGTTACAAGCAAACAAATGCTTTGTCAAATAGATTCTTGCAAACATCAAAATTGATTAGTTAAAGTAAATTATGTAGTATGTCTCGAGTTTAATATCGGAACTCCACTAAAGGCAATGCAGCTCTGATTAGTTTCTCCTATTAAGTTAAGATGCTGGCTACCCCCTGACCTCCACTTACTCTGTTTTTGTCTCCTTTTGCTGGAGACTCACTACTTTAATATGGAAGTTGTATAGTTCTTTGAAGGGAATGACATCTAATGTCTATAGATAAGCTCTCATTTCAAGAGGTTTCTAAAAGTAGTGATACAACACATATATCAAAACAATAGCAAAAAGATTTTTGGCAAGAGAACTATTGTAGCTTCATTTGTTTTGGGCTTTGAGGTGATTGAGCAAGCCAATTATTTTTTTTTCCTTCTTTATTTTGTATTTATCAAAAAAACAGTAAAAAGAATTTAAAATGCGGAAGAGTTAACAATAACTATACAGAGGATAAGAATCATAAGCATGGCTTATCAAGGGTGGAAATGCAAATAAGATTGCTACACATATATTTACTTTGTGTTTCAGCTTTCCCTCTGAATTTTTTTTTCTATCCCTGTATATTGTTATTCAAGGTCCCTTCCCCCTCCCACCACATCTGGTCATTTTTCTTCTCTGCAACTCCCCATCCCCTCCCTTGGCAGGGAGCAGACAGTCCTATGGTCCCACTGACCCAATAATGCTTGGATCAGTCTCCACTCCTGGCCAAATCCAGTTTTGTCCCCCCTCCCTCAAGAGTGAGTCTGGTGTTCCTATAGTTGGAGTGGGGTTTGAAGGGTCAGTCCAGGGTGTTTCTGATCCCATGCTGTTCAGTGGTTGTGGTTTGCCACTTGGGCATGTTTGGCTTTTTTTTTTCTTGTTTGTTTGTTTAGAGACCACTAGTGAGTGAGTACATCCCCTGCTTATCTTTCTGAGATTGTGATACCTCGCTCAGGAGGATATTCTCCCAATCCATCCATTTGCCAGCAAATTTTAGGATATCATTTTTTCTTACTGCTGAGTAGTATTCCATTGTGTAGATGTACCACAGTTTGTTAATCCATTCTTCAATTGAGGGACATCTAGGTTGTTTCCAGGTTCTGAGCAAGCCAATTATTGACAGCAGCAGAAAATACGTCAGCAGCCACGCTGTGCTGCTGCTTAAAGTAGTCTGAGGTGTGCCGTCAGACACCTTGCTTGGGTAAAGAGGGGATTCTTGGTTATTCTACCAAAAATGTGGCGTTTAGGATGATATTTTAGCATAGAGTTAGATTTAAGGATGAGTTGATAATAGAGAACAGTGCTTAGAGAAAGGATCTTATGCAACCAAGAGTGGTCTTAGGCTTCTCAAGAGATAGGTAACATTGAAGTGTATTAACAATCACTGGGAGGATAAGAACGCAGGTGTAGTGGCTTTTCAAACTTTCTCAGGGATGCTTCCCTTTTCTTTTTCTGCAAATGAGGTCATACAGTTGTCCTTGAAGTCATAAAGTAATCTGTGAGGTCATATGTAATCTCCAAGGTCATATCATAGTCCCTGAGGTTAGCTCATGGTTCTGAGGAAAAACAATAGCACTGGAGGTCATAATGTGGTTCAGAGAATCAGAGTGTAGTCCCAGAGGTCATAGTGTCATCCTTGGGATACATTGAACAGGATTTGTGGTTGTTAGATAAAGATAAATCACTGGTCATATAGACTAAATACTTTTTTTTTGACTTTTTGACATTTTTTATTTAAAAGTTGTTTTTTTTTTTCATAGACTAGACTAACTACAGTTCCCTTTCTTCCCCTCCTTCCACTCACTCACCAGCTTCTCCCACCCTATTCCCCATCCACTCCTCAAAAAGGATAAGGCTTAATGCTAGCCCATGAACAAACTATGATACATATTTTTGTCATAAAGAAAAATGCAATTTTAAACCTGAAAAAGAAGATAATTTTGAATGTCATATATATATATAGACTTGGTTCATGGTCATTTTAACATTCTCTGATATATATATAAAATTGTTTATGTAGTAAATCTTCCAAAGGAATACATTCTTGACTCTCAGTTGATATATTATGATCAGACTTCATAGTGAGAAGCTTCCTGTCTCTTCCCATGTTTGCTCTGTTCTTCCTGACTTTCCTTTTACCTCAGTTATCATACAAATGGTCATTCTTATTTCACATGGCAAAGAACTCTGCCACATTATGAAGATATGCAACTGAACCCCATGTTAGCCTAAACCCAAGTCCCATTATCTGAATAATTATGCTATACTTTGTCTCCTTATAGAGTTTTAAAAAATGTGAGTGGCATATTTAGTTAAACATTTAGCTCTTTTAAACAAATTTGTCCTAATGTTCCAAATCATAATTAAGTTGTCATACATATGAAAAATTACAGGTTGGAGAGAAATTATAGGTATAAACAACCAGAGCTACAAATATATATCTTGCCTTAGTAAGGATCTTTGTAGAAGAGAGATGGATATTCATGTTAGGCAATTTGTGAGGTTTTTAATAAGGTATTATTGTGAGTATATGGAAAGTTAACTTCCATGACAGAATATCATGGATTTAGGGCTTTAAATAGCAGGTTGAGAGGATGGGAATCTGAAATTAATGTACATTGAATTCAGCACCATTATTTCTATTTAAAATTTATACCTTTTCTGTTTCTGCTTTTGTGATAGGGTTTTACCAAATAGCACAGGGTGGTTTCGAGCTCATTTTAAGTCTGGTTGGCCTTGATCTCTTGACCTTTCTGCCTTTGCCTCCCTAGTGCTAAGATTATAGAAAAGGTCTTCTACTTGCCTTGCAGTTGACAACGTTCTTCCTACACTCTCAGTGTGTGTGTGTGTGTGTGTGTGTGTGAGAGAGAGAGAGAGAGAGAGAGAGAGAGAGAGTGAGAGACAGAGACACAGAGACACAGAGACACAGAGAGACAAAGAGAATAACCAAGAAAAACAGCATGACTAAGAGATAGAGAGACAAAGACAGAGGAGGAGGGCTCTAGTGTATTTTTATAAAGGCACCAGCTTTATCATGAATGTCTTAGTGTCAAGAGCCACATCTAAACCAAATTATCTTCTAGGAATCTCCATTCTGATTAAGAAACACAGTTGAATCCACACCAGTTTTAAAAACCACAGAGGATACTTTAAAATCTTAGGGTTGAAACAACATAATGTTATAATTATCAAGTATATAGCTAGAAGTAGGAAATACACTGATCCAGAAGCAGAAAGAATGGATGTGGTGAGGACTACCAGACATAGTTGATTGGTAGAACCAGCCAGTATCAGTATCATCCTATAAGATGTATGGACTCCTCTCTTGGGCCTCTTTATAATCCCTCCCATGTTTGTCAGTCATAGAAACTAACTGGAAGGTAGAAAGAAAGGAAACCTGTTGGAGTCTATGCATGCCAACTAGCAAGGCATGGTGTAATGTGAGAAATGGAGTGTGTATTTGGAAGGATGAAGCACTTATCTAAAATATACCTCCATATTTATCATTCTTCTTTTATGTATATGCATATTTGTGTACACACACAGATATATATACACATATGTATATATATGATAGATAGATATAGATGATAGATAGAAATGAGCATATTGTTGCTTAAACAGCCTTTCCTATTAATCACTTGGTGGGAAATTCTGATTTTGGCCTAGTTTGTATTGCTCTGGCTAGATTCTGGATGGGTGGGGTCATATGGTTTGCTCCAGCCAAGCCAGAGATGAGATGTCACCTCTAGACAGAAATGCCAATCACAGATCAACACTCTACAAAGCTATTTTTTGATTGTCATAATAACATCAGTATTTAACATGGTTGCTGGCACCAGGAATAAGATGGGAGCTATAAGGCATGAAGGAGAAATAAACTTCTGGTTCTAAAAGTCACTGACACTTGGGATTGCTTCTTACCTGAGTCTGAAATGACCTCTCTGACACACAGTGTTTTGTAGACCAAATGAATAAACATATTCCTTTTAATTTGCATGATATCTTTGTAAAGCCTATGACTGGCTGTCATAGAGCCAAAGAGCTAGTGCAGATAGTGCTGAAGCTTCAGCTCATCAATATGTCCTTGTCATGACCTTAAAAATGACAAGTTTTACATAAATGGTAGAAGGATTTCTAAAATTAGTTCTCATTAATGCCAGCATAGTTTTGCATACTGGAATGACACATGAGCCCTTGAAATTGTAAGTTTGAGTGAGAACAACATGAAAGACAGACAGAATCAAGCAGGCAGCTTCTCTTGGGAGGACAGGAAATAATTTGAGTTTTGAATCCTTCCCTTTGATGTTCTATTATTCCCTACAATAGTAAGTAATTTTGAGATGGAGACTCGAAACTGCCTATCCCTATTCAATTCTCTCATGTCTAGTCCACTCTTGTTATTCAAATGTGTATCTCATTCATACTGTTATTTCTTGATAAATAGGCTTATGGGCATGGACATTGCTTTTGTCTTGAATGTTAAACAGGGGAACAAAGGTTCTTAGCACAGCATTTTACAAAATGTGTGAAAAATTTAAATCAGCTTTCTCCAATGCCTAGATCACGCTTAATCTATTTTAATTTATCATATGTTGAGTGAGGATTTATTATTTTTATAAGTTAAACTTAAGTTAATAAATTACTAGTTATTAACAGCAGACAGCTAATGATTTATGCATGTGGGGTGCTTGGAAGGTCATAATACAGATATGGTTTTTATTGTCAGTTTCAGAAAAAAGTATGCCAGACACACTGGTAATTGTAGGGAAGAGAAACTAGGATTAGACAGGAATCAGGACTGACTATTTCCCTACTATATCCAGTGCATCCAGCAGCCATCCTGCCATCACTCAGGCCTGAAAGCAGGCATGCAGTTAACTGGAGATGTTCTTAATAAGCTCCCGGAGAATGCAATATGAAAGGGCTTTCCTAAGTGAGGTTATTAGCCAGAGAGGAAGAAATGAATGCTTCAAAAGAGAATGAAAAGCAACTAGGATCTTTCTGATTCCTGATTTTGGGAAAAAATTCAAATGAAATTGGGTTGGAGAGTTATACTTATAGGGAGAAACTTGGGTGCTGCACTAAAGATGGCCATAGAGTATGGAGAAGAAAAAGGCTTCGTAATTTTTTTCTGGCTTGGTGGAAATAGAGTGAGAATCTTTGATGGAAGATATGGTTTCGGGAGAGGGAGCTTCTTGTATAATTAACATAATGAAGTCAGTGACTATGACTGAATTTCAACTAATGTCAGAACTGATTAGGTTTATGCATGGTTAAAAATTTTAATATGAATTGTATATATGTAATACATATTTAATAATTTATGTATGTATTAATATGTAACATATTTAATATGTAGCTAAATTTATTATATGTTATATGCCATACATTATATTTATTTTATTGATAAGTAAAAATATAAGTATGTTTTAAGATAAAAATTAATATGGACTTGAATTAGTGGGACATGGCTTTAATCTCAGGTAACAGAGGCAGGAGAGTTTGAGGCCAGCAGGGACAAGTTCTAAGACAACCATAATCATATAGAGACCTTGTCTCAAAACAAAACACACAAAATAAAAAACAATGTTTAATTTTCAAAGGATTAGTTTCTTTTATTATTGTATGTATGTATAATGTGTAATGTGTATGTGTATGAATGTGCATGGTCAGAGGACAGTTTCTGAGGGTTAGTTCTCTTCTACCATGGTCTCAGGTCACCAAGTTCATGAGACAGTACTTTTACCTGCTGCACAGTCTCTCTGGTCAACAATGTTTCAGATAGATGTGTATTGAAGGACATCTAGAATCAAGCTATTTATTGTATGCATTCTCTCACTTTTTGTTGTGAAAACAAATGAATCTATGTTGTGGCTTTCTGATACACTGTTTATTATTATTATCATTTATTAAATGCAACAGATAATTCCAGCTTGTTCTTCTTTTCCTTCTGCTTGAGTTAAATTTGTTGACCTTTGGTCCTCATCTTATTTATATTCCCATGTACCTGAGACACTCTAGTCTCTTGCACTACATTTCTGAAATATAACTGTTGCAGCTGGTGATCATTCAGAAGGTAACTGAGCACTTGTTCTGTAAGCTTGCCAATGTTGAGTTCACTCTCCAGAATCCATATAAAAGTGGAAGAAGAAGGTTGACTGCACAAAGTTTCCTGCTAGCTGCTACACATACACCATGGTATAGGTATACCCCTCATATTCTTTCTATTTGTTTGTCTCTCTCTCGCTCAAACACACAAGTTACAAATAAATTAAATACAATTGTTGGCTATTTGTCTTCTTTGGAGATATCCTTATGGCTTTTCCTATTTTTTTTTTAAAGTAAGCTGCATCCCTATGAGAATGACTATTAAGATATTTGTCACTTTGGTTGGATTGTGGCATGTGGTACAAAGGCTGAGGGTGGGGATGGGTGTGGTAGCAGCTTGCAGTGTGTGACTTGGATGAAAAGGAGCAAGAAACATACATGCTGCCTTTTTCTTTTTCCTTCTGAGTGAGAATATTTATTGCTGCTGACTCAGTGATTCTATTCCGATGTCAGAATCTAGATTCTTTAGCTTTTACTGGAGTCTACTGAGAAAACCAGTGTTTTCTCATCACCAACTTGTTTGAATTCTTTCTTAATTTTTGATCAATTATTTTGCATATATATAATTTATAAATATAATTATCCAATTCCATATTCTGATCCTTCATTCTGCTGTTTCATCTATCTCTGTGATTACAAGTATGTGCCATTATGTCTAGATTTCTATAGTGTTTCAATCATTATAGACTTTTAGTGTATTTAAATTATACTAAAGAAACAATTTACTTTTAAAAGTGCAGAAGATTGTTAAGATTTTTCTATTTTTATATACAATTCTAAGATATTATCCTATTATTTTGCATAAAGAGGTGTTTGGAGAAAGTGATTTCAATGGTTTGCATTTCCACTTCAGTTAGCTGTTCTTGCAGAATACCCAGTGAAGGAGGTAGATCCAGCTTCCAGACCAGCACAGATGAGTATGTCAGGGGGTCAGAAAAACTAGTAAGATCAGAAAGTAGGAATACAGAAGGAGGCTGGAGGAAACCTAATGCCCAACTACTGTCTTTGTCTTGGAAATGAGTGGCTAGGTTGAGAGCTGAATTCAAAATTTTCATTCTGAGAACATTATGCAAGCCCTCACTTTGGAGAAATAGACACATAAATACCCATGCTGGACAAAGATGATTTAGGACTTTTAGTTCAAATTTGTTATGTTTGTCAAGGCTAAGTAATTATTTACAATTATTGCTAAAGCTTGCAGAATGTTCTGTAAGTGGAAGAAACAAGGCCAGCATGACTGTTCCATTACGAGCAATTTTACTTTCTACATTATGGAATAATGAATATCTGTGATAAGCCCTTTGGTAGCAGATGGATGTTTCTCTTGGTGACCCCATAGCACCTGGCTGGCTGGATTTGTACTTTTCTATCTTTTAGTTTTGAGACAAGGTGTGGTTATGTAACCCAAATGGCCTTAAGTTTTCATTTTTTCTGCCTAATCTTTCTAAATCTCAGGATTTAAGGAGTTTGCCACCAAGACTTGCTTTGCACATGTTCTTGGTCAACAGATACTGCGTATAGTGGTACATTCATTTAGTAGTGAACTCTAAATTCTGTCTCCCTCTAACAAAGATGAGCAACAAACAAATATACTTCTCACATACACAAATTAATCATCTGTTGATCATTTATAGTCAGAGTACAATGTTACTGCTGACCACAGCAAGAAAGACTAAGTGATACATAGTTTCTACCTATTCCCTTAGTCCTAGAGACAGCATGGGTAAACAAAAATTGGGGATTTTTTTTTTACTTTTACTTTTACTTTGCTTTTGTTCTCTCTCTCTCTCTCTCTCTCTCTCTCTCTCTCTCTCTCTCTCTCTCTCTCTCTCTCTGTCTCTGTGAGTGAGCTATATAGTATACTGCTAAAATTAATGTCTATTTTTTTTCTTCAGCATCTGCAAGTTTAGAATCAAGGCACTTTTTCTTTCTGATGGATGGGTTTATTCTCTCTCTTTGTTGTTTTATTCATCCAGTTCATAGACTAAATTCATCGGACTGACTCATCAGCATCCTCTTCACGGACACTGATCATTGTTATCAGCAACCTTTTGAAATCTACATCTAGCATTAGATCTATTGCAGCTTTGTTGAGTGAAGCAGTCAGGAGTTGATTCTTTTTGGAGGAGTCACGGTGCCTTGCTTTCCCATGTGTCCAGTGCTTCTGAGTTATCATGAACATTCTGTTGGTTTGGATGTCTTCTGGTTTCTTTGTGGGGAACATTCTTGAAGGCTTAACCCCAGGACACAGGACACAGTACAACTCAGCTTGGAGAAAATAAACTGCTTTTGGAAATTATTTCTTCCTTTCTACCCTTGCCAAGGGTCTGCAGAAAGGCTGTGTTTAGAATTAGTTCTCTGTAACACCACCTTTTTCTGCTTCTCTCTCCCTCCATCTTTTGTGGATTTCAAGGGTCTTCTCTCTCTCTCTCTCTCTCTCTCTCTCTCTATATATATATATATATATATATATATATATGTATATATATACATATATATCATATTATTTTATTTTTATCACCAGAAGTAGCCTCTAGTAGTCTATCATATTACTTGGGAGTGCTTAAAAAAAGGCACTAGGTAGCCCAAGCTGGCCATGACCTGATGATCTTGCTGCTTCAACTCCCCAAGTGTTAATATTACAGGTGGGTCTCATCATGCCAAGATATTGTGTTCCTCATCAACTCTGTTGTGACTGTTTATTGTTGTCTAATAGCCAGTGTTTTGAAGTGTGATCTTGTAGGTTTCATATTTTTGTTGTTGGTTATTTCCATGAGAGCATAAATTTGATGTGTAATTTCAGCTTTGCTGATAGCAGAATTCTCTTGTACTGCATATTATTGTCAATCATAGAATATCTTTACAGAAGTGATGCTAAAGATCCCCTTAGATAATAATAATTTGAGCAGGTGGCATCCATCGGCCTCTGCTGCTATTCACTCCAGTGCTCATGATGTTACCTAGGGTTACCTGTGACTGGGGTCTCGGCCAAGTGTTTCCAGGACCTTGGTCTCTTACACAAATAATCCAAAATAAGGGCTTTTGCAGATTTGCAAAGGAAGTAAGATAACTTTGTGAAGCATAATGCTAGCACAGATTAAAGAAGGGCACACTGTTAAGTTGACAGTGGATCACATGAGTGAAAGGGTGCCGACTAGTATTCAGGGCTTCTTTTTGAGTTTTAAGAGAAGGAAGAGTTTATTACTAAATGGTGGAGCTTGGGAAGTTCTCTAATTTAACTGACAGATGAGGTTATATAATAATTTTTTTATTTTCTTATCCCATAATGCATCTGATTGTAGTTAGATGCACATTCATTTTTTCCCTACGTATAAGATGACCAAAGAGTTTCTCTAAAAAGTTCCTAGGAGTCACTTTTTTTTTTGCTTTAATGTGTATGCTTCTCTAAATCAGTTTGGAATAAACTAGGCTCCTACTTTTATACCTAGATATGGTGAGAATATATATTAAGTGGTAACTGTATAAGGGGTGACGAAACTCATTGTATTGTTCAGAGATGGAAGTGTACGTGTAGCTTGATGTAGGTGCTGGGGAGATCAAGGAGGTTCTGAGATTGTTTGGTGCATTTTTTAAACCTTTATTCTTCTCTCATATATCATATCCTGACCACAGTCTGCTCTCCTCTACTCCTCTCAGCTCCTATGGTGACACACTCACACTGAAGGAGGCAGAGGCATGAGAATCATTAATTTGAGGCCACTCTGTGTTAAGTACATTTTTTTTTAAAGAGGAATGTGTGCAAGTATGTGCAGGTGAAGGGTCTTTGTTGTCAACTGAATTATTACAGTGTTAGGGGTGCATAACCTCAAATCAAATGGAGGCTCAAGCTAAACTTTCTCCTATGCTTGCTGGACTCCAAGGTAGGCATTATGGTAGAGATAGAGCCCAGCTTGTGTTTCAAGTCCTTAAGGTTAATCAAGACATCTTGCTGTTTAATACCTAAACTGCCATCAATATAGATACACATTGAGCTACTAATATGGCATATCATATTGCATCAGGGTAATAGGTTTACTTTATAGAATGGAGGTACAACTGTGAGCATATGATTGTGGCAGCCAATGTTCTGTCTTAGATTATATAATCTAGAAAAATTATCCTGCCAAAAATAGAGCAAAGTGAACAACAACAACCACCAAAACAATGTTTTAGGTTGTGAAACACATTACATCATCTTACTTAACAGTTATAAATGGCACAGTATCTCCCATAAGTGTCTTTGATTAAATATTTCTGGGAACTAAAGAGTAGTAGTAGAAGGTGACTGGCTATCACTTTCAGGGAGCTTATTATGGAATTTGTCTTTCTTGTCCCAATAATTCTGGGCTCTGTGAATCTACAGATCAGTGTTGATAGATAGATAGATAGATAGATAGATAGATAGATAGATAGATAGATAGATTTCCAGAGTCCAGCTCTGAATGAGGGCAGGGTCTGAAGTGGGAAAATGCAAGAGTGGTGACAGAGAAATCAGACACAAAACACTTAGTTTATTTTTATGAGAGACAGGTGTAGAGGAAGCACATCTTGGTATGATTTGGCCTACTCTGAAAACCTGCATCTCTCACAGATTTTATTTATATACAAAATCATTTTCTTCAAGATTTTAATTATTAATTACAAAGTCTTTTCATGGTACATACCTTTTCTAAAGTCTTCTGTGTTTATAAAAGCATATCAAAGTAAAAGAAAAAATCAGCCAACAGTAAACATGAGCACTAATATCTAACATTATGATAAAATCAATTCTTTAAACTCAATATCTTTTTTCTTAAAATTGGTGTCACTAACACCTGTGGTTACGGAAATACTAGAGAGGATGTCTCTATTTAAATTTGACTAAGTTAATAGATTAAAAGTTATTTCCTATTACCTGTTATATCAGGCTTCTCTTGTATTATCCTATTGATTTACTATAATGAATATCTGATCTTTCTACAGAAATCTAATTTCTCAATCTCTTGTTTAAATTCTTTCTTTTATATCTGACATAATCCAGCATTATTTTCCTTGACCCTTGAAAAAGACCCTTGCTCTTCTTTTTATTCTTTCTATAATCAGAGAAGTCCTGATCTGACAAGTTTGCTCAGGAAGACAGGCAGTTCACTGAGCCAGAATGTTTCTTTTTGTGTCTCTGTCATAAACTCTTTTTTTAATATGGTCTCTATATTTATTACAATTTTACAAAAGAGTAAAAGAACATCAATCCTAAAACTGCTTACTTTGTCTTCAGTAGGGTACCAAGGCTTGCCATTAATTTTATAATCCAAAATATTTCCTGTCCATGCTAGTTCCTTGTTTCTGAGGCAGAACATGAAAACTTAATAATTCACTTATAGTTTGTCAGCTTCTAAAATTTTGCTAAGTTTTTCTTCTTTAATAAATTTTTGCCCAAATTTTATTTCTCATCCTTATTAATACCACTTTGAGCAATAGACTCTATAGAAGACTCAATTTCTTGCATAACTTGTTCTCCTAGGGAATTACCCTAAGTTTTTTTTTTATTAACATTAGTTTTTATAAGAATTGTTGCATTGTTTCAGTGCTAGCCTTCAGTGAGAGACCATTAACAGCAAATGATTCAAACATAAAGCATGTCAAACACATAGGGAAGAGTTATGCAGCCAGGCCAGCAAGGGCAGGGAAGGGTCAGTCTATGCTGTCCAAGCCACTGTGACCTTTGTCGAGCAGTGTCTTCAAGATGCTTGCCATCACTAATACATAGAGGATGATTCTACCATAGGGCTAGGTAAAGGTAAATTAATCATTAATTTCTAAGTAAAACCCTTAGAAGGTGAGTCAAGAGGCTCCATTCTGGAAGTAATAATTGGAACTCGTGTTTAGGAAAATGTAATATCATCCTAAAATGAACACATCTACGACACACTGGTTGTCTTCTGTCTTCTGATTCCCCTGCTCAATTTTGACCGTAGTTGGAGAATGCAGAGAATGCACTCAAGACAGGGGCTTATACTCCAAGACTCAGTTTGATACAAGAACCAGTTGAGGGAGATGGGAAAGCAGGATTAATTACAGAGGAAAAACATGCCACAGTTTCTATCATTTAGACTAATTTGTGATTTTTTCCTGTAACTGTCTGAAGATTTTCTAAGTAGTCACTTCTCCCTATGTCATTCTCTTCCTGACATCTGACTCATTTCTGTCTCAAGACAGAAAAGACACTTAGTGCAAACCATTCAAGGTGTGGTTTTCTTTCCCTGTCAAAGTTCTCAATAAGAACTAACTAACTATAATAAAAACTTACTTGAGGCAAAGAAAAAAAAATGCATGTCTACTGTACTTGGGTGTAGAAGCCTATGTTTAGAACAACTGTCAATCAAAAGTTTCTTGTTCAAGCAGCTGATATAAGAAAATAAAACCACATGTGGATGGAAAACACAGATTTTTATTATTTAGGCTTCTAGATCCCAACTTGAAGCAATGGTATTTGGAGGATTTGAATTGTAAAGTTCCAATATAGCCTTTTAAAAAATAGAGAATTTTGGCTTGCTTTCCTGAAAAATCCCATGGTTAAAGTGGTATCTTACAGAACTGAGCTATGGAGGCAGGAAATTCAGTTACTAAAAGTGTTTTATGAGGACGAAAGGTATAGGAAGTGAAGGAACTTGAAGAGTATAGAGTGCCATTCTGAGCACTTGTAAGATTTCTAAGGAAAGCTTAGATCGATATTTCCCATTTTGTTACAGTATGTTCTATTCTTGTTAGCACAAAAAATTACTGTAATCATATCAGCATGGCATAAGAAGCCCTGCTGTTAATTGCAGAGACAACAAGAACACTCTGCTATACTTTCTCTAATTATTAAATATGGCATTTCCAAATCTAGACTCCTCTTCAATACAGAGAAAAATGTTCCTCTAATCTCCTCCTTCCCCACAAAATGGCATTTGACTGGGAAAAAGTTCATTTCAATCTCTTTAAATTTGAATCATTTATCTTATACAATAAAAAAATCCTTATAGTTAATACAGAAATTGTCAAGGTGAAATGAAGCACATGTAGGTCGGGGTTCTGTTATTTGTAAGTAAATGCTTTTAGCTGTTATCACTGGGACCTCAGTGACACCTCAATAAATGAAGCAGCCTTTAACTTTAGAATTTACTAATGGTAAGCTAAAATAGATAGGACTGACATAGATGTTGATATTTTCACTTCCTGGGTAAAATACTATGTTGTACAAAGAGCAGGTTTTCAAGAATGCAAAGGAGAGAAACAAATAGTAAAGAGACATACATACAATTCATCACAAGAAGCTTGTCAGTAGAAAACTTACAGACCAGGAGAGAACAATGTGAATTTTCACAGTACTGAAGAAAACTACTGTCAAAGAATACTGCATGAGGCAGAGATACTCTTTAGAAATAAAGGAGAGATAAAGATATTCCCAGACAAACAAAAATTGGGAGAATAGATCTCTGCCAGACTTGTCCTACCATAAATGCTCAAAGAGTTGTTCAAAGTGAAAGAGACATTAATAATAGGAAGCCAAGGGAAGATAGAAAATTGCTGGTAAGAGTCATTTTAAAGTGCATTCAGACTTCTATATTGTAAGCATGACACAAAAACCATGCTTCAATGAAGACTGCAAACAACCTAGTTATAAATAAATAGTCAATAACATATATACAGTTAAGCTAAAAATAAATGCAAAATAATGCCCAAAATCCAAAATGAGATAGGAATGAGAACAAGGTGGAAATTTTACCTCTTTGTATATTTTCTCTTGCTTCTTTTGTTTCTGTTCCCATTGTTATGAAAATGCTCAGCTGCTATTATAAAATAGTTTGATCTGTTTAAAGGATACTGTTAGCATAATTCCACTAACCTCAAAGACTTGGGACTAAAAAAGAATGCAATAACAAAACTAAAAATAAATAATGTTTTTAGTAATAGTTTATTAATAATTACTTTGAATGTAAATGGATTAAATTATCCAGTTAAAAGACATGGAGTAGTCGACTGACTAGATTAAGCAAACAAAGTTCCCATTACATACTACCTACAAGAAACTCATTTCTCAGCTAAAGCCATCAACAAACCAATGGGAAAAATAGGAGAATATATTCCAAAGAAATAGAATTTTAAAAAGTCAAGAGTAATATAGCACAAATTCTGGTTAAATAAAACTCAGAGCCAGATATTGAGGAAAAGCTGAAATATCAGAGAGAGGAAACAGACCATAGTCAAAGCATAGTAAACTTCTCAAGGTAAAAGCTATTTTCCTGCGTCCTCAGCCTCATGTCTTGTCATTTCTACTGAATAATCTGTCTTCCTATGTTTGCCTTCAATATCTTCTTCATCCAGTTGTTTCACATCCAGGTTAAGATTAAAGGTATGAGCTACTACTGTTTGGTAGTTAGGCCTTAAACTCAAAGAAACACAAAAAGATCTCTGTCTCTGGATTTATGGGATTAAAGGCGTAGGTCACTAATTGTCTATCCCTATGCTGGAATTAAAGGCATGAGTTACCACTCTCTGACCCTCCTGGATTGACTGTGGGTCTCATCTGTTGTCTGATATTTCAGGCTGGTTTTTATTAAACGTATGACATATCACCACAGAGTAACTATGATAATATTAGATAAAACAGACTTTAAATCAAATTCATGAAGAGAAAAAAAGAATTGTGTAATATGATTGAGGGCTCAATAGTAAAAGAAAAAACAGTTCCAAATATGCATCCATTCAATGTCAGAGCACCAAGATACATAAAACAAAGTGAATAGACCCTAAAGGAGAGGTGGATGCTGACATAATACTAACTGGGGATTTTAACTTGACACTTCTAGTCATGGATGATAATAGAGAAACAGTAGGGTTACGTGACAACTCCATTTTTCAATATAATGAAGAAGAAAAACATATAGTCATCTCAATAGCTTCTAAAAAAATATTGTTCAAAATTCTTCATTCTCCATGATTAAACACCCTGAACAGTTTAGTTACAGGAGAAGCAGACATCAGCATAATAAAGGTCATTTCTGATAACCAAAAGTAAACACTCAGAATGGGAAAATTTTGTGAGGTTTTTTTTTTTTTTCCAGAAAGATCTAAAGTTAAAAAGAAATGGATTTTTACCACTGTAAGCATATCCAGCTTAATGTTAAAAGGGAGTAAAGAAAAGGAAAACCAAACTAAGGAAAGCAGAAGTCAAGACATCACTGCAAGTGATACTATTTTATACGTAGATAAAATAGTCAGAAAGCTATTAGAAATAAAAATTAGTTTAGCAAACATTTATGTACAAGACATCATTACATGCAATGTGACACTAATAAACTATTTTAAAAATTGAACTCAATAAATGTTGCAAACAATAAATAAACAAAAAATGGGAGTAACTCATGGAGCCCCAAACCTGTGTTTATCTGCTTTTGTCTACTGGTCTTCTGAACAAAATTAAAGGCATCTAGAAAATGATGAAATGTTCTCTTGCTATTATTCAGAGGGTGATGTGAGAGTGCCTATTTTCAGAGATGATAAGTTAATTCATTGAAATGATCGATATCTTGGGCCGTTCATATTTAATGCTTCCCTGAAATCCTGCTTTTGAACAGCTAATGGATGTCATATTCCTTGAGTCAGTTGCTTGAGCAAGGCAAATCACTTAACCTTTCAAAACAGAATCAAATGAAAAGTGACTCTCCTGCTCATAAGGGTGACAAATCTGTGACTTTGACACTTGATTGTCACTCAGGTAACAAGGCCACTTATTGGTAAACTTGCTCATCCCTAAGTTATCTAGATGTTAATCATTTCAGCTGGCAAACATGTTAACCAGTTCTGTTTTTTCTTCCTTTCATCTGTTCCCTACTAAGAATTTAGGATTTATTTCCCCCCTAGGAATTCTGCTGACCCATTACTATGCTCAGTTCTTGAATTTTTGTCAGTCTGAATAATTAGCACTAGATGGATTGAGGGGCTGGAGAAATTGCTTAGTGATTAAGAGCTCTGTTTGCTCTGGATGAGGACTTAGGTTCAATTCTCATCACATACACGGAAACACAGAACAATCCATAATTCAAGTTTCAAGGGATCTGATGCTCTTTTCTGCACTTTTGAGGTATCAGGCATGCATGTGGTACACATACATATATGCAGGCAAAGCAACTCTTTATATAAAATAAAATTACATATAAAAAGAATTCAAAAGCAAATAAAAAAACCCCTCACCTATACTAGAATAGATGCAGAGAAAGATTAAAGAAATTGGCTTGTGTTTATACTTGGTTAGTGATAGAAGCTACACTTCTGTTTAATTTTGCTGCCCTCAAAACTGTTTACACTACAGTGTTTGTTTCCTCCTTAGTCAAAAGATTAAAATAAATGAAAATGCCTTGTTTCTTTATATGATGGTGGTTCATGATTTGAGAAAGAGCTGCTTGGGAGAAACGACAGTATCTACAACAACTAGAACTACCTGAGGACATCCTCTGACCATTATTAACTTTAATTAAGTGTGTAAGTGGAGTGAATCTGACATAAAAGAGAGGCCGCATGCCTTGCAGACCCTAAGTCTTCCATTAGAGCCCCAGTGATGCCACTATAAGCCCCCAATTTACTCAAGTATAAGGTGTGATATTTTCCATGGTGGGTTTTGTTTTGCTTTGATCTGCTGTCTCCTTGCTATCTTCCTGTATGTGATACCTGGCCTGGTATCACATCTGATTAGAGCTTTCTGACCAGTGCCATGGAACAGCTGCTGTATTTACACTTGCTGCTTTGGATTGAATCCTCCCTTTCCCATACCTTCCCACCATGATGGACCTGAACCATGAACTTAAAAAAATCCTTTCCTTGATTGTTCTCATAGGTATCTGGGCATATTATGAGAAAAGTAAGCAACACATATACAGTTTTTTAAGTAACAGTTATATCTCAACAAAAATCGAAAAATGTAATGCAATATATTTTTAAGACATCAGTTCTATTTTATGTTCCCCTTTTCTTTTATATAACACTGAAGTTCTTGTGGATGCCTTAGCATTTATATAAATGAAATTTTATAGTTCTACTTCTTTAGTTGCCTTTTTGCCAATTTTTCTCTTGCTGAATGTCTTTGGCTAGACTCTCCGGCACAATGATCATTAAAAGAAGTAGTAGGAACAAAGCTGAAGGGATTGCCTTGCATCGTTTCTAAATGCCAGGACAGTAGCAACTTACCTGATGATAACTGGCAGACTTTTCTTAAATGCTTAGATAAAGAAAAGTTTTTTCTTTGCCAACTTTGTAAGGAATGTAAATCATAAATTGGTCTTGAAGTTCTGACAGTTTTTTTCTTTATTGGAGGCTCATGTGCTTTAAAAATATTTATTTTATTTTATATGTATGTGTGTTTGCCTACATGTTTGTATCCATACAATGTGTGAGGATGTCTATGAGGACCAGAAGATAGTGCTGAGATTCCTGATACTAGAGTTTCAGGTGGCTATGAGCTGCCATGTAGGTGCTGAGAACTGAACTCCAGTCCTCTGTAAAAGCAGTAAGTGCTCTTAACTGCTGAGCCGTCTCTCCAGACCTGGAGTGTGTGATCTTTGTCATGTAATACACATTAATTTATTCTTCAATATTAAATAAATGTTACAACTTTTCCTGGAAAAATTAAAGTTAATTCTAATATGTAATGCTTATTATAGCTTACTAGATTTTTGTATTAATATTTAAAAAGTATTTTATAGTGTATGAGTGAGTATCTATGTGTGTATATGAATGAGTGTGTGTGTATGTCTATGTGTCTGTGTGTGTCTCTCACTCTGTGTCTGTGTGCCTCTGTGTATGTATGTGTCTTTGTGTGTTTGTCTGTGTGTGTCTTTGTGTGTGTGTCTTTGTGTGTGTGTCTCTGTGTGTATGAGTGTCTGTGTTTGTGTCCATCCCACAATTTTTTCTCAGTTGTCATTTTCTTCCCTTTATAATGTGGAGGATCAAACTTAAATTATTAGCCATCTCACTGGTCCCTGGGTTTATTGTTGATATATCTAATTTTGACAATACTGCTCTTATAGGTTCCCTTGCAGTGGAGAGTTAATGAAGCACTATCATTTGTCATTCTTCTTGGATCATATTTATAAAGTAAAGCAAGTTGAGTCAGTTTTTGTAGTTTTCAACTACGTAATCTGATAAATTAAAATATTACATTTTTATTTGTTTGTATGTATGCTTACATGTGTGTACATACATACTACCATGCCTTTCCCACCACAATGGATTCTAACCCTCTAGAAACGTAAACCAACATCAACACTTCCAAGTTGTTTTTGGTCACAGTGTTTTATTATAGAAATAGATAAGTAACTAATATAGACATAAATAAAGATGTAAGGAAAACCTTTTAAAATATAAAAATGAAGGACTATGTAGAAATACCAGGGTTCTAGGGTGAAGAGGACATCATACAGAGGCACTCATGTCAAGATCAAAGTATAAGTTCTCTTGCAGTGTTTGGGTCAAACTTATATTGTCAGCCTTTTGGACAAGTGCCTTCACCTGATTACCCATCTCATCAGTCCCCAGAATATACATTATTAAAGAAAAATGATGTTTTTCCATTGAGGTTCTTTGCATAATGTGTCATGCTCATCATAATTTACCTTTGTTTTAGGAATGAGGCTGTTTCAACATTGTGAGCATGTTTATGATACTTGAAGGTGCTTATATTCTAACTTGGTTTGATGATCTTATAATCTTTTCTTAATAAAATCAACATCTGTAACATTTATGAGCAATTACAATCCACTGTTTTTTCTCCTGGTCACTGGAAGTCACACTTTGTACTTTTGTGTGTACTATAGCAACTCTAGATCCTGATTTCCCCCTGTAGTTTTATTTATTTTATTGTCTAAATGGATTCTGTGAACTCTATTCCCCTCTTCACTGTGGAACCATTGCTATCTGTACACATTGTCTTGCTTTATTTTTATATTTTAAAAAATTTGAATCTTTGTTTATATCTGTTTTTTTTTTTTTTTTTTTTTTTTTTTTTTTTTTTTTTTTTTTTTTTTTTTTTTTTTTTTTTTTTTTTTTTTTTTTTTTTTTTTTTTTTTTTTTTTTAAAAATTTTTTTTTTTTTTTTTTTTTTTTTTTTTTTTTTTTTTTTTTTTTTTTTACTTGTCTGTTGCTGTAATAAAACACTGTTACCAAAAGCAACTTAGGAAAGAGTTTAGCTTCGTTTATGGTTTCAGAGGCTTTGAGTTCATAAACACAAGGAAGATAGCAACATGTGACAGGTGGAGGGGCAGGAACAGGCAGCTGGGAGCTCATCACTTGAACATCGAGGGCAAAGTGGAGAGAGACAGAAGGATGGAGGAGAGGGAAAGGGTGGGAGAGAGAGGGATGGAGGAAGAGAGAATGAATTTTAAGTGTCATGAGCCTTGTAATCTCAAAATCTGCCCTCATTTGCATACTTCCTCCATCAAAGCTGCACTACCTGAACATTCACAAACACCACCACCAAGTGTTCAAATGTTCATGACTATGAGGAATATTTTTCATTCAAACTACCCCATTTTGTATACATACAAATGTATGTGTCTGTGTGCCTGAGTATGTGTGTGTGTGTGTGTGTGCGCGTGCGTGTGTGTGTGTGTGTGTGTGTGTGTGTGTGTGTTTATCTGCACCAGGATGCACATATGAAGGTCCAAGGACAATTTGAGGTTTCTTCCTTCTACTATGTACATTCCAGTGATGAAACTTAGGTCCCCAATCTTGGTAACAAAAGTAAGAACCTTTCTAGCAAAACCATTTTGCTGGATCTGTTATGTCATTATTATTTAACATAAGAAGGAAATCTGGCTTCATAGAGGCCACTGTAGAGTAAGACAATTCTATATTTTGCCAGTGATTGATCACAGACACCTGTTTCCACCCTTTGCCAGTGGTTATTGTGTTTCAAGGAATGAACTTAATATAGTCTGTTCATAAGCCCTCTTGATTTTCACCTTCTTCTCAAATAGTTGTTTTACCTCCTCACTTGTATAATGTTTAGCTAACAATAGGTAAGTAGTTATTTTAGTCAAAGTCTTCTTACTCCCACACTCCCCTTCCCCCAGCCTCTCCTTGTCAAATTGCTAACCAGTCTACCTGTTTATTACAAGACCCAGGAATCACTTCCTCAGGCTGGTGACTTGTGTATCTCTTTAATACTTTGATGCCTGCTGCTTATGACAGTGCCCATGAATGTGGGTTAGCAGACTTCTTTTTTTTTTTTTTTTTTTTTTTGTCTTTACTCCAACACATTGTCCTTTGTACAATAAATCCTCTATTCACAGATTGACCCTACCTTAGATTAGACTTAAGGTTCTGGTGTTGAAGATATGGGGAGGGTTTAAGTGCAGTCTTACACTAGAACTCCATTGGCTTTTGTAGTGGGATTATGCTGGTAATGTAAATATTTGTCCCGCCTATGGGTTTAATAAAAGCTGATTGGCCAAAGGCAAACAGGAAGTGTGGGTGGGGCTACCAGGCTAAGAAAACTCGGGATCATCTCAGAGCAGAGAAAGAAACCAGACACAGATGCCTGATTTGCCCAAGTTGTCAGGAGACACAGAGGAAATGCTGCTCTGAGAAAAGGTACCGAGCTGCACGGCTGAACAAGACCGGTTAGATCGAGAGCAAGTGCTAGCAAATTATATGCCTGGGGCCTAGGTCAATGAGCATAAAATAATATAAGCCTGTGTGTGATTATTTGAGGCAAAGCGCAGCTGAGGGTGGGGCCAAACCTCTGGTCCAGGCCTGGGAAGTCGGGACCAGAACCATTTACAACAGGCTTTTGTTACTACTTCAGGGTTCAAGTTTATTATATGCTCCTGGCCCCTTGGTCCATCCTGAATCCTGAAATTTTGGATTTTCATAGTTTTGTTCATTTTTCTTTGTGCTTCTTGAAGAAAGGATAGGCTGTTCCACAATTCCTAAGGTGCTGCCACATCTGATTACATTTTAGCAGTTATTCTCAGAGCCACACAAATGGAATGAAGAGAGGAGAAATTGTGCTTGGGATGTATTGTATAAGAGAAAAATCTATTTTCAATAATAAAAAAATTCTTATAAATTCCATTTTGAGCCATTATGACTGAATGGGTAAAGGAGGCATACATACTGGCCTGGGACAGCCACCACTGTGGTGAGGAGAAAACACAACCCTGTTCAGTGCCATTACAACTGAGAGGGAGAAGGAAATCCA
>PVIH01006586.1:78058-109537 GCA_004025045.1 Sigmodon hispidus
AGAGAGAGAGAGAGAGAGAGAGAGAGAGAGAGAGAGAGAGAGAGAGAGAGAGAGAGAGAGAGAGAGAGAGAGAGAGAATGGCTCATGTCCTAAGGAGAGAGGCAGATCTGAAGAGGTGAAGGTGTTGAGGGTGGACTGAGGTGGGGCGGCCTGCTTGCTGCTTAGGGCCATGGTGATGCATGGACCTGGGCTACTCCCAAGACCCTTGGGTTTCTGGCCCCACCAGTCTACACTGATGTGTAGTATTTCCTGTCTCCACAGAAGGCTAAGGGAATTGGGCTGCAGAGTTAGTCTCGTCCCTCACTGGCTGCAACAGTAGGAAGCACTGGCCTTGTTCCTCGCCAGCTGCAGTACTCAGGAGAACAGATCCTACACTCTGCCTGGGCAGCACAATAGAGCTGACCCTATTCATGAGGGCATGGGTGAGCTGGCCTTGAGGAGGTAGGGTGGAAGAACGGACCCTGCTCCCCTCATCTGCCCTGTGATGACATGGGTAAAAGAAAGATGCCCTTCCTGCCTCACTCCTAGCCACATAAAACAAGCAAGGAAGCTGACCCAGTCCCTTACCAGCCACAGCACTAGGGAGAGCAGGCCCTACGCCTCACCTGGGCTGCATAGTAGAGCTGACTTGTTGGTGTGTGTGGGGGTACAAGTGAGTGGGCCCTTAGGGCAAGAGAATGAGATGACCTTGTCCCCTCATTTGCAGTCTGTTGGTGAGAGTGAGGGAAAGATGCTATCCCTTCCTTGTTTCTTGCTATAGGGGAGCTGACCCTCCCCATTACTATCTGCAGTACTTTGTAAGGCAGGCCCTGCACCTTACCTGGTCAGCACAGTAGAGCTGACCATGTTGACAGGCATGTAGGTGAGCCAGTACAGAGAACAAGAGCGTGAGAGATTTGACTCACCCCTCATCTGCCATATGGTGGTGTGGGGTGAGGGAGAGATGCCTCATTCCCTTTGTCCTCATCACCTGTGGCAGGTGGGAGAGCTGACCCTGAGTTTATTAGAGCTGGAGAGTTCTTCTTGCCCCTCACGAGCTGCAGCGCTGGGGGTACTGGCCTCTGCACCTATCTGGGCAACACAGTAGAACCGGTCCTGAATATGTAGGAGAGCTGAGCCTGAGGACATGAAAGCAGGAGAACTGGCCCTGTCCCTTGTTTATGAGGTAAACTAGCCAGGGCAATACTGGAGAGCTCACCCTGGTGGTGAAGATGGGTACAGCTGGAGGGCTGACCACACTTGTCAGGCTCAGAACCAGGACTATGAGTTGCCCACCCCAATACTCACCCCATCTATGATCTGCTAGAGCACATGAAGGGGATTGTCCTTCAGATCCAAAGCTGCAGGATCTTCATGACACAGAACAACAGGATATTCAAGAGTAGTCCCAGTGACTATATTATAGCAGTGTTTATATTATAGGAAAAACCAGAGGCTTCAAATCAGACCAATGACTCTTTGCAGTGAACATTTGCAAGTAAACACACATACACACACACATACACAGAGAGAGAGGGGGGGAGGGGGAGGGGGAGAGGGAGAGGAGAGAAACTCACTGTGTTAGACTACAGCTTGCACAATGAGATTTTTCTTTTTTTTTTTCTTTCCTTTCAATTGTCATGTAAAGCTGCCAGGGAGGCTACTCCTGGGGCTAGAACAAGATTTTAGACTCTGAAGAACCTTTCAGTTTCCTCTCGCTCTCCAGTCTTTGGTGCTGCCTGAGCTTGGCTCTGCTTTTAGAAACATATTTATCCCAATTTTAGTCTTGCTAATTATTCAGTGCCTATTAAATACCAATGTGATTATTGAGACTGAATGACTTGTAAGTGTTTCTTGCACACCTTAAGCATGTGCTGTGTTTGTGAGTCATCAAAACTTTGAAAAAGCCAGATTGAACTGTGCTGATATTTTTTGTAAAGTTAATTGATATTTATCTATTTATATAACATCCCAACTGCAATTCCTCTCCTCCCCACTTTTCCCCTTTGCCCCCTCTTTATTCCTCTTTTCTTTCTGTTTAGAAAGGGGTAGACCTCCCATGGATATCATCAAAACATGGCATATCAAGTTGCAGTAAGACTAAATACCTTTCCTCTTATAAAGGCTGGTCAAGGCAGCCCAGTAAGAGGAATCAGGTCCCCAAAGCCAGTGAGAGTTAGGAATTCCACAAGAAGACTATGCTAAGTTGCATGCTTGATACAAATGATTGGCCCAGTCCCCTAACCCTATAGTCCCAGTAAAGGAAACTGCCTGCATACTCACTCAAGTCTGTAAAACCATGCTGACTGGGTAGAGATGTCAAACCACCTTACATAGCTATAAAGAGAAGGCTGTTGGGAGGGGCGGGGGAGGGTGTGAGAGGAGATGATCAAGGTGAAGACGCCAAGTCCTTCCTAAGGTTACATTTAATTTGATGTTTCCAAAGCTGTTCCTGATGTTGAATATTCATGTTTAGCAAAGAGTCCCAGAGGCTTCCCAACAGTGTCATCTGCCACAACTCTGCAGTTAGGGGAATTGTTGTAGTTCCTGCTGATTATGTACCAGGAGTGATGAAGGTGAGCCAGGGAGTCCTTCTTAACTATTTGCTCACAATGCAGACAATAAGAACACCAGAAAGCCTGCTGCTTATTCCTGGGAAACCTGTTTTCTAGTGAGGATACATGAAGGGCAAACGGGCATAAATAACTCTCTTTTAATAAACACTGATTAAACTCAGTAGGAGGTGCATGCATCATTTCAAATCGAACTTTTTGGCTCAGTTTAAATGGCCATAAATTACATTTGCATGAGCTGGTTAGACACATCCCTACACCAAGAATGTTAAAAGTCCTGAGATTTTAACAGGGTTAAAAGAAAATTAAGCCAAGTGTGCTGGTTACACCTTTAATCCTAGCACTCATGAGACAGAGGCAGGCCAGCCTGGTCTACAGAGTGAGTCCCAAGACAGCCTAGACTACACAGAGAAACCCTATCTTGAAAAACAAAACAAAACAACAACACCAAAGTAAACTGAAGTACAAATTCATCTTAATCTATGCAGGTTGAGAGCTTTCCTTGTCATTACCCAGAGTCAGAGGCAAAGCCTTCCTTGTAAGGCATGTTTTAGTTAGGCTCTGGGGAGATTTTCTAGTAAACACTCTTCTTTGGGTTCACCTTGGGAAAACTAGCATATCAGGAGATAATGAATTTTAGTTAGAATAGAAAAAAAGCAGAAGTCGTTTGTTTTACCCCATGTGATTAAGAATAAGGGGTCATCGACATTTGTATCTATTGCTGTGATAACACCAATACCAAAAAGCAAAAAGGGTGTATTTTAGCTCATGGTATATAGTACATCATGAAGAGAAGCCACAATCAGAATTCAAAGTAGAATATGGAAGCAGAGACCAATGAAGAAATAGCCTAATGGCTACAGAATGTTCTGCTCAACTCTCTTAGAAGGCTTGGGCCCACCTAGGGAGTGATACTGCTTACAGTGTGCTGGGTCCTTCTACTTCATATGGAAAGTAAGAAGACACTTCAACTCATAGACAACCCACTTACTACTCAGCTTCCTGCCTTCCCACCCCTATCCCCATCCACTCCTCGGAGCGAGTAAGGTCTCCCATTGGAGTCAACAAAGTCTGGCATATCAAGTTGAGGCAGGACCAAGCCCTCCTCCCCTGTATCAAGGCTGAGCAAGGTATTCATCTATAGGAAATGGGCTCCAAAAAACTAGTTCATACCTTAGGGATAAACCCTGGTCCCACTGCCAGCTCAAGCCACACAACTGTCATCTCCATTCTGGAGGCCTAGTTCTGTCACATGGGGGTTCCCTAGCTGTCAATTCAGAGTCAGTGGGTTAGGGTCAGCTGTCTTTGTGAGTTTCCCCATCATAATCTTGACCCTTTTGCTCATATAATCTCTCCTCCCTTTCTTCAACTGGACTTCAGGAGTTCAGTCCAGTGATTATTAGCTGTAGATCTCTCCATCTGCTTTCTTCTATTGCCAGATGAAGGTTTTATGATGATAGTTAGAGGGGTCATCATTTTGGTTATAGGGGAAGGCTAATTCAGGCGACCTCTTTACTATTGCTTGGAGTCTTAGCTGGGGTTATCCTTCTGGATTCATGGAAATTTTCCTAGCACTAGTTTTCTACCTAACCCCAAAATGGCTCCCTCTATCAAGATATCTGGTTCTTTACTCTCCCTCTGTCCCTCTCCCAACTCAGCCATACCATTTCCTTGTGTGTACTCTCCTCACGTCCCCTTACCTTTTCCTCTGATGTTCCCAATTTACTCAGGGGATCTTACCTATTTTCTTTTGCAAGAGGAACCATCAATATTTCTCTTAGGGAACTCCTTGTTACATAATTTTCTCTGGGATTGTGGATTGTTGCCAGGTTATATTTTTGTTTTACATCTAATGTCCATTTATGAATGAATACATGTCATGTTTGCCTTTCTGGGTCTAAGTTACCTTACTCAGGATGGTGTTTTCTAGTTACATCCATTTGCCTGCAAATTTCAAGATGTATTTTTTTCCTACTGAGTAATACTCCATTATGCAAATGTACCACTTTTTTATTTTTTAAAATCTATTCTTTAGTTGTGGGGCATCTAGATTGTTCCACATTCTGGCTATTACAAATAATGCTGCTATGAACATAGTTCAGCAAATGCCCTTGTTGTACGAATGTGCTTCCTTTGTGTATATGCCCAAGAGTGATATTGCTGGATCATGAGGTAGATTGAGTCCCAGTTTTCTCCCAGTCACTCTCTAGTCTCCCCATTCCCTCATCTCCTTCCCAGAAAGGGCAAGAAGTCCCAAGGTAGATTAGTTCAGCATCCATTCCAGGCAAGTCCGATTTCCTCATCCTAATATCAAGACTGGGTTAGGTATTTCTCTGGAGGGAATGGGCTCCAAGGTGCCAGTCCAAGGTGCTTCAGATCCCAAGCTGCTCAGTGGTTGTGGTTTGCAGCTTGGGTGTTCTTTGCTTTTTGTTTAAAGTCCACTAATGAGTGAGTACATCCCCTTCTTATCTTTCTCGGTTTGGGATAGAGGTATCAGGAGGATAATCTCCAAATCCATCCATTTGCCTGCAAATTTTAGGATATCATTTTTTCTTACTGCTGAATAGTACTCCTTTGTGAAGATATACCACAGTTTGTTAATCCATTCTTCAGTTGAGGGGCCTCTAGGTTGTTTCCAGGTTCTTGCTATTACGAATAATGCTGCTATGAACATAGTTGAGCTAATGCCATTGGAGTGTGACTATGTGTCTTTAGGGTATATACCCAGAAGTGGTATTGCTGGATCCTTGGGGAGATTAATTCCCAGTTTTCTGAGAAACCTCCATACTGCATTCCAGAGTGGCTGAACAAGCTTACACTCCCACCAGCAATGGAGGAGTGTTCCCCTTGCTTCCCACCCTCTCCAGCATAGGCTGTCATCTGTGTCTTTTATCTTAGCCAATCTGACAGGTGTCAGATGGTATCTCAAAGTTGTTTTGATTTGCATTTCTCTGATGGCTAAAGGTGTTGAGCACTTTACAAGTGCCTTTCAGCCATTTGTAATTCTTCTGCTGAGAATTTCCTTTTTAGTTCTGAACCCTATTTTTTGGCTGGGTATTAAAGGTTTTGGGCTCTAGTTTCTTGAGTTCTCTCTATATTTTAGAGATTAGTCCTCTGTCACTTGTAGGGTTGGTGAAAATCTTTTTCCGTTCTATAGGCTAATGTTTTGTCCTGTTGATTGTGTCCTTGGCTTTACAGAAGCTTCTCAGTTTCAGGAGGTCCCACTTATTGATTGTTGTTCTAAGTATCTGTGTCACTGGTGTTATATTTAGGAAGTGGTCACTTGTGCCAATGTGTTGGAGGGTATTTCCCACTTTCTTTTCTATCAAGTTTATGTTGAAGTCTTTGATCCATTTGGATTTGAGTTTTGTGCAGGGTGATAGGTTTGGATCTATTTGCCTTTTTCTACACAGTGCCAGCTTTAGCCTAGGGCTTGACTGTTGTGAGAAGATGTGAGGTCAGAGCTGTGAGTGTACCCCAGCCCTGGAGAGGAATTCTCCAGGGGGCCCAGTAGGTGGAATCTGCTCACTTCTGAGTCTGCTCTGAACATGGGTCTCTCTTTTCATCTTTCAAGTTCAGTGTAACTGAGTTTATGTTGAGGTCTTTGATCCACTTGAACTTGTGTTTTATGCAGGGTGACAGATATGAATCTATTTTCATTCTTCTATATACTACCATCCAATTATGCCACCACCATTTGTTAAAGATATTTTCTTTTGTTCATTGTATACTTTTAGCTTCTTTGAAGCTTGTTAATTTTTAAGTTGAGATTCTCTCTTTCCAGGTTACTCTAGGTTGTGACAAGGGACATCTGAAGCTAATTGACACAAGAGTGATAGTGTAATTGAAGAGGTATTTAAAGAGGGAATCATAAAAAATAAAACACATACAGTTAACTTATAATATTTAGTTATTAATATACTTTTGCCAGTATCAACAACATAATTCTAGGGTTTTATTTGAAGGGAACTCCTTTTTTCTAGAGTTCTGTAGCATTTTTGGAGGGAAGAGAGTGAAAAAGTTTTACCCCTCTTTGTTTCTCATATCAGTTGTATATTTTTTATTTTTATAGATGGCAAAAATTTAAAAGTATTTGTGAAGATGTTTGTTGTTCTATTTTAAGTTAATGATTTTTAAAATGCATACCTACATTTTTTTTTGATAGTGGTTACATTTAGAACATACCTCCAGAATTTCAACCAGGTTTTCCAAAAATATTTTTCTTTAAAAATAATTATAGTTTAATAGCCTAAATGCACTGATTATTTCAGCAAAAGTAGAAAGAATAACAAAACAAACTAGTATTATCTGATGCATGACAAATATAACCAGGGTGCTGGGACTCAATTGGCTAAACTCAGCAATGGTGTTTTAATGTTGTAGTTTGCTAAGAAATACATACATGGTCTCTGCTTCTGGTTTCTTGTTCATAATTTCTAAATCTCTGAAAATATTCAAACTGACGATTTTTTTATATGCTAACAAAATTAGCTTTTGTCTAGAGTTACTACAGTCTTGTGATGAATGCTGGCCACAGGAGAGACGGATGCGTGATGAAAGGGTTACATATTGAGCAGCACTGCTCAAACTTCACGTGGTAGGAGGTATGAAGATTGAGTTGTTCATTACTGGACAGCTATCTAAATCAATTCTATCTGTGCATGAAGCTCTTGTATATTCAGCACAAACAATTACAAAATAATCTTTAAAAGTTTTCAAGTTGGTGAATCCATGCATCCTTTTACAGGGTGTTGTGTCCTAAGACCCAGAAGCTCTTCCATCTCTTGCTGTCAGGTCCATTTCTTCACCTGCCTGGTTCTCTGCTTTCTTTGTAGTGGCCTTTAAAATTAACCAGGAAACATACTCACCATGCACTTTATGAACCTCTCTACCAAATTAACGGAACCCATGGAAAGAATCACAGAAACCACAGGCATTTGAAGAGAAACACAAATGACCCCTTAGGCTTTTGATTGGCACCTCAAGTGGGCACAGTCTGTGAGTCTTTCATCCATAGGATCTGATGCTCTTTCTAGGTTGATGGGATCAGAAATTAAATGAGTTCTGGAATGCCCAATTGGTGTCCACTGTGGTTTTGTTTTGCTATGGAGTAATGTACAATGTGTGTCATTTTCAGTATATGATAATGGTAAATAACTTTCATGTATCTCATCTATAACTATCAAAGTCATGGATACTAGTTAATTTCTCAAAGGAAACAGAATGAATATGCTATTCCAGTAGCTTATTAATGGTTCACTAAGAGATTTTCCCAACAAATGTGCATAGAGAAAGACCCAAGCTTTATCTCATACGAAAGCCACATTGTCAATTTTAAAGACTGCCAGACTTTTCTTCACTGTGAATCTTAGAAAACCTCTCACACTTTTATCTGTTTTATTGTCAGCTTAACACAAACTAGAGTCACTTTGGAAGAGGGAGCCCCAATACTGAGAGGATTTACCTAGACCATAATGGCATATCTGTGGGCCATTTTGCTGATTGTTGAAATATGAAGCCCACTGTGGAGAGCAAATATTCCTAAGCAGGTGAGTTTGAACTCTATATAAATGCTAGTTAAACATGAGCCATAGAGTAAGCCAATGAGCCTCAGTCCTCCATGGCCACATCTTCAGTTTCTGCTTCACACTTATACAGTGAGTTCCTGCTTCGATTATTCTTAATAAAGGGTCATACTCTGTGAACTAAAATAAATCATGTCCTCACCAAGTTGCTTTGGTCATGGTGTTTATCACAACAACGAAGGCAAACTAGAGGTGATTTTAGTGGGATTTACTGAAGGTGAACCTTTAGATTTATCTTTTACTTGAAGTACCCATAGAAGCCAGAAACTTGAAAGGAGCCAGTGTGTTTGAGGGGGAAAAAAAGTTAAGGTGGGGGATTGAACAGAGGAGGTATGAAAGGGAAAAGTATAGTTTAAATGGGCAGTATATGGGAGGTCAGGACAGAGGAGGAAGTAGGGAGAAGGATATTTAATATGAAGATTATTTCAAAAAGCCACGTAGAAGTTTATGGTTTTATAACTTTACTAAAGTTATTATATGCCTGCTCCCACTGTGGTGTGTTATGAAGTGTATTCTTCTAGTGTATATTTGCAGAATAGTCAATTAAATATGAACTCTTATTTCTGGTATAGTCACTAAGAACAGGATGAAAAAGTTATAGGTGGAATCTTTCTATGTCCAAGAAGAAAAGAAAAAAGACTATTAAAATTCCTGAGTGTCAAAGCAATCCCACTAAAATCAGGAATACGGCAAGACTGTCCACTTTCCCCATACCTATTCAATATAGTTGTTGAAGTTTTAGCTGGAACAATAAGACAACAAAAGGTCAAGGAGATACAAATTGGAAAGGAAGAAGTCAAACTTTCACTATTTGCAGATGATATGATAGTATACATAAGTGACCCCCCAAATTCTAGCAGGGAATTCCTACAGCTGATAAACACCTTCAGCAAGGTAGCAGGGTACAAGATTAACTCAAAAAAATTTATAGCCCTCTCTACACTAAGGATAAAAGGACTGAAAAATAAATAAGAGAAACATAACCCTCGATAATAGCTGCAAGTAGCATTAAATATCTTGGTGTAACTCTAACCAAAGAAGTAGCAGAACTGTTCAACAAAACTTTAAATCACTGAAGAAAGAAACTGAAGAGGATATCAGATAATGGAAAGATCTCCTATGCTCCTGGATAGGTAGAGTCAACATAATAAAAATGGTAACTTTATCAAAAGTAATCTACAGATTCAATGCAATTCCCATCAAAATTCCAACACAATTCTTCACAGACCTCAAAAAAAATACTCAACTTCATATATAATAACAAAAAACTCAGGATTGCTAAAACAATTCTGTTCAATAATAGTGCTTTGGGAAGCATCACCATCCCTGACTTTATACCATAGACCTACAGTAATAAAAACAGCTTGGTACTGACATAGACATAGAGTTGTGGATCAATGAAATCAAATCAAAGACACAGATATTAATCCACACACTGCTAAACACCTGATTTTTTACAAATAGGCAAAAAATATACAATCAAAAAAAGTAGCATCTTCAACAAATGGTGCTGGCATAATTGGATGATGGTAGATAGAAGAAAGCAAATAGATCCATATAGATCACCCTGCATAAAACTCAACTCCAAGTGAATCAAAGACCACAACATAAACCCAGTTACACTGAACCTGATAGAAAAAAAGTGATAAATACCTTGAATGCATTGGCCACCTTCTAAATATAATACCAGTAATACAGACACTGAATGTAGCAATTAATAAATGGGACCTCCTGAAATTGAGAAGCTTTCATAAGGTACATGGTCAGTAAGACAAAATGACAGCCTACAGAATGGGAAAAAATCTTCACCAACCCCACATCTGACAGAGGACTTATCTCTAAAATATATAGATAACTCAAGAAACTAGAGGCCAAAACCTAAATAATTCAATTAAAAATGGGGGTCAGAGCTAAATAAGGAATTCTCAATAGAAGAATTTAAAATGTCTGAAAGACACTTAAAGAATTGCTCAGCATCCTTAGCCATCAGAGGAATGCAAACTCAAACAAATCTGAGATACCATCTTACACCTTTCAGAATGGCTAAGATTTAAAACACAAATGACAACCTATGCTGGAGGAGATATGGAGCAAGGGAAACACTCCTCTATTGCTAGTGGGAGTGTAAACTTGTACAGCCACTTTGGAAATCAGTATGGTGGTTCCTCATAAAACTGGGAATTAATCTACCACATGATCCAGCAATACCACTATTGGGCATATACCTGAAGGTTGCACATTTTTGTCCCAAGGGTTCAACTATGTTCATAGCAGCATTATTTGTAATAATCAGAACCTGAAAACAACCTAGATACCCCTAAACTGAAGAATGGATTTTTAAAAAGTGGTACATTTATACAATGGAGAAATACTCAGCAGAAATAAAAAAATTACATCCTGAAATTTTTAAGCAAATGGATGGATGTGGAGAGTATCATCCTGTGTGAGGTAACACAGAGCCAGAAAGGCAAACATGGTATGTCCCTCACAAGTGGATTTTAGACATAAAGCAAAGGCTAACTAGGCTACAATCTATAACCCCTGAGCAGCTAGTTAATAGGAGGATATAAAAGAGACATTAATGGATCTCCCTGTGAAGGGAAAATAGAGATCTCCTGAGAAAATCAGGATTATATGGGAGAGGGAACAAGGGGAGGTGAAAAGAGATCATGAAAGAATGGGATGGTTGAGTAGGAGGAGCAGCAAAGAGGGAGAGCAAAGAAGTTGATATTGTGAGAGAGGGAACCATTGTGAGATTAAGAAGAAATCTGGTGCTGAGGAACACCCAAGAACCCACAAGATGAGCCCAGCTAGGACTCCAAGTAATAGTGTACAGGATGCCTAAACTGACCTTTCCCTATTATCATATGAATGACCACCTTACTTGCCATTACAGAACCTTCATTCAGCAGCTGATGGAGGCAGAGGCAGAGATCCATACTAAACACCATGTTGAGCTAAGCAGGAGAGATTGCATGAGTGTAGGAATCGGGATCATAATGGGGAGATCCATGGGGTAGGCAATCCTGTGCTGTTGGGAACTCATAGACTCTGAAATGACAGCTGATGAACCTTCATGGAATGGATTTGGTGTTAGGTGTTGTGGCCCTGCCCCCACCTGCAGAGGCTCTGCCCTGCCGGGGCCTCTAACACCCACATCTAGGGCTTGTCTGCATAATTTCCCTTTAAAAAACCCCAACCATGTGGGAGACTTGCTCTTTTACTCCTTCTCTGCTCTCTATTGCCCCTCTCTCTTTCTTTCTCTTCCTCCTTCCACACCCATTCCTTTAATAAATCTAACATGGCTCTTGGTAGCATGCTAGCGAGTTCTTCCACGCACAAAATACTAACATCTGGACCCTTGAAAGTAGATAATAGTGGAAAGGCATGAACAGTTTGTGAAGCCTCTTGCACTAAGATCAGAGTCTATCCAGCGTGCATGAATTGGCTTCTGGGAGCCCATGCCTTGTCGGGGAACACCTTCTTCAGCCTTGATACTTGGGGGAGGAACTTTGTCCTACTTCAAATGGATATGCCAGATCAAATTTACTCACCTTGGGATTCCATGCCATCTCTGGGGAGGGAGGCAGGAAGGGGTTGTGGGAGAAGGAGGGGAGAGGCTGGGGGAGGACTGGGAGAAAGGGTGGCAGGAGGGGGAGCAGTGGTGGGTATGGGAATTTTTTTTAAATAAGAAAAAGAAATAAAATTAAATGCCTTAGTGTGCCAGAGAGCACATGTATTGTAACTCTGCACTGAGGCTTATCTCAAGACCTGCCATTCTGTACTGGACTTGTTAGTTCACAGATGTTACTGATTAATTGCTTTAAGGGGTGGAGTTTCATTGGGATAAAACTGGACAGTGAGTGCAAGGTGCCCTTTGCCATTTGCTGTCTGCTGAAAACATGCAGCTAGCATTTTCCTTCTTTTCAAAAATTTTATTTGTTTCATGTATCACGTTCCGACTGCAGTTTCCCTCCTTCCTCTCTTCCCAGCTCCTTCCCTTCTCCTCTCTCACCTTTCCCAACATCCACTCCTCTTCTCCCATTTTTAGAAAAGGGCAGGCCTTCCAGAGATATCAACCAGATATAGCATATCAAGTTGCAATACAACTAGGTACTTCTCTTCATATTAAGGCTGGATGAACCAACCCAGTTGGAGGAAGTGTCCCCAAAGCAGGCAAGAATTAGAGACAGCTCCTGCTCCCACTGTTAGGAGTCTCACAAGAAGATCATCTACACAGCCACATATGTGCAGAGGGCCTAGTGTAGGTCAGACCAGTGCAGGATCTCTGGTTGTCTGTTCAGTCTCTGAGCTCCTACAAGCCCAGATTAGTTGGGTATTCTTGTGGTGTCCTTGACCCTTCTGGTTTCCACAATATTTTCTCCCCATCTTCTGCAAAATTCCATTAGCTTTATCCAATGTTTGGCTGTGGGTCTCTGCATCTGCTCCCATCAGCAACTAACATTATTAATAAGCACTTCCTGGACCTTGTTTATATTCAGCTTCCATTCCTGTAACCTAGCAAAGAAATTTAGGAAATGCAAGCCTGCAATAATAAATGTTTGGTGGCTTAGGGGAAGATCTAAGTATTTAATTATGTTTTTCTCCCACGAGTTATGCTGTTTATTAGACTTATAGAAATTAGATTGTATTTTTTTAAGACAGGGTCTCACTATGTAATTCTGGATATCGTGGAACTCACTGTATAGACCTGGATAGTCTCAAACTAATAGAGATCTACCTGCTTCTGCCTCTCAAAGGCTGTGATTAAAGTTGTGTGCAGCTTTGGCCAGCAATGTATTATTGGATAAGGAAAAACTATTACACTTTTTCATGCAAAATACTATTTGTACATACTTGGGAATACAGAAGTGAGTGTTACATCATCTACTAAATAACTAAAGACAAACAAAAAATTAGGTCATAAATGATTATACTATTTTGTAAGAAGCTGAGCAGTATACAGCCTCTGTCTTTTAGGGAATGCATGAACACTTGCCAGTGTTTACCACAGAAAGACATGAGAGCTGCCCAAAGTATTCATATCATAACAGGAGGCAATTGCTTTTCATCTGTTCTGCTTGCTGAAGATTGCCTTACAATGTATACCAGTAAAACCTAATTCTCAAATTCCTTAGGGGCTCTGAGATTGAGCTCCTTCTGATGGCATTTTGCTCTTTGGAGTGATCTGCATCTCATGATCGATCCTTCACTGAAAGAGGTCATGAGAAAAGAGGGCATGTGCATTCAAGTAAAGTGCTCTACACTTATGTTTTTAGAATGGGGATCTCGGTTACCCCGAATACTTAGGATCAAGAAATCCCTTCCTTCAGCCTCTCTTGTAGTTGGAAGTATAGATCTGTATCATTGTGTTTTGCTAATAAAAGGCTCTGGGCTTATCTTGTGAGCTTTCCATGTAGAATATTAGGTATTTTGTGACATTGTAAAGACAGACACTTTCTAGTAATATGTACAAGATAATTAGGTGTATATATTGTATATACATACATATATATTTATATAAACATACACACTATATTTATATATATTCATATACACAGGCAAACTAATCTCTTCTTACTTTAGGTTATATATGTGGTTCCATAGGTAGATAATTGTTATAAGAAATATTTGTTCATTTCTGGGAAAGCTCTCCCTTGTTCCTGGATAGCAATTCTACCAAAAGCAATCTACAGATTCAATGCACTGCCCATCAAAATCCCAACACAATATTTTATGGACATTGAAAGAACAATATTCAATTTCATTTGGAATAACAGGAAAGCCAGGATTGCCAAAACAATTGTGAGCAACAAAAGAACCTCAAGAGGCATCACCATCCCTGACTTCAAGTTATACTATAGAGCTACAGTAATAAAAACAGCCTGGTACTGGCATAAAAACAGACTTGTGGATCAATGGAATTGAATTGAAGATCCAGACATTAACCCAAAAACCTATGAACACCTGATCTTTGACAAAGAGGTCCAAAATATTCAATGGAAAAAAGATAGTATCTTGAACAAATGGTGTTGGCATAGCTAGATGATAGTGTGTAGAAAAATGCAACTCAAATCCAAGTGGATCAAAGATCTCAGCATAAACCCAGCCACTCTAAACTTGATAGAAAATAAAGTGGGAAATACACTTCTATGAATTGGCACAGGCGACCACTTCCTAAATATAACACCAGTGGCACAGATACTAAGATGAAAATCAATAAGTGGGATCTCCTGAAACTGAGAAGCTTCTGTAAAGTCAAGGGCATTGTCAATAGGACAAAATGCCAGCCTACAGAATGGGAAAAGATTTTCACCAACCCTACAAGTGATAGAGGATTGATCTCTAAGATATATAAAGAACTCAAGAATCTAGAGCCCCAAACCTTGAATAACCCAATCAAAAAATGGGGTTCAGAACTAAAAAGGGAATTCTCAGCAGAAAAATTACAAATGGCTGAAAGGCACTTGAAAAAGTACTCAATGTCTTCAGCTATCAGAGAAATGCAAATCAAAACAACTTTGAGATACCACCTGACACCTGTCAGATTGGCTAAGATAAAAAACACAGATGACAGCCTATGCTGGAGAGGATGCGGAGCAAGGGGAACACTCCTCCATTGTTGGTGGGCGTGTAAGCTTGTTCAGCCACTGTGGAATGCAGTATGTTGGTTTCTCAGAAAACTGAGAATCAATCTTCCCAAGGACCCAGCAATACCACTTCTGGGTATATACCCTAAAGACACATAGTCACACTCCAATGGCATTAGCTCAACTATGTTCATAGCAGCATTATTCATAATAGCAAGAACCTGGAAACAACCTAGATGCCCCTCAACCGAAGAATGGATTAACAAACTGTGGTACATCTACGAAATGGAGTACCTCTTAGCAGTAAGAAAAAATGATATCCTAAAATTTGCAGGCAAATGGATGGATTTGGAGAATATCCTCCTGAGCGAGGTCTCATAAACCCAGAAAGATAAGCAGGGGATGTACTCACTCATTAGTGGACTCTAAACAAAAAAAGAAAAGGAAACAAACAAACAAACAAAAAAACAAAAGCAAAGCATGCCCAAGCTGCAAACCACAACCACTGAACAGCTTGTGATTGAAAACACCTTGTACTGACTCCTTGGATCCCACTCCCCCTAGAGGAACACCTGACTCAGTCTTGATGTGAGGAGGAAACTGGATGTGCCAGGAGTGGAGGCTGAACTAAGCAGTATTGGGACCTTGGCACCTTGGGACCGCCTGCCCATGGGGGTGATGGGGAGATGTGGAGAAGAGAGAATGACCTGATGTGGTGTGAGGGGGAAGGGACCTTGAATAAGGATATACAAGGATAGAAAATGTGACTTCTTTATTTAGAATAATAAAAAAGAGAAAAAAGAAATATTTGTCCATTTTTATTATTATATTTTATAATGAATTCATATGCCAACTAATTATTATGGGCTGTTCCTTTTGACACAAATACTTAAAAATGTTAAAAGTGTTTTTCTAATATGAGGGACTTGGTTAAGGTTAAGAAAATCTATATCACTTTCCATTTGGATCATTTTTGAGATCTTGTGGGAAATATAACAAGTGATATGCTTGTTTTGGTAAATGGAAGTAAGTTGCATGATAATCACTAAAAACAACTATTGTAAATCTTCTCTAGATGCCTTTGGTGAAAAGTAAAGAAACCATTTCTTAAATAATTGAAAGAACATCAGTGATTCATGCAGCTGGGTCACTTGGGACATTCAGCTGGTCCCTTAGGACATCATCTCTTTTGATTGTCAGATACTTGTCTTTGTTTCAAGCTGTGCTTGCTTTTCTCAAAACTAGACATTCAGCAAAGTCATCTATGAATTAATGACTCAGCAACTAATGCACCCAAAATGATAATTTTGTTTGTTACATAATGACCTTTCTTAGCTTCTTTTCTTAGCTTAAGTATTTTATGCTTTCATTTAACTATAGTGAGGTTTAAACCGATAGATGATGATTAAAGTCTAGGTCCAATTTCTGAAAGGGATTAACTGTTCTAAGTAAGCAATGTAATTCTACTTCACCAAAAAAGATTTGTTCTTCTGCCAGGTAAACTGTCAGTCTGCTAACTGGCAAAGAGAAACAAATGGAGAGAATACATCAAGAGCAAGATGAATGATTCTCAACAGCTCTGCAAAGAAAGTAGCTTCACACTTTGACTCAGCCATAATCATGAGACCAAAATTAGAAAATGTAAAAAATTTGTGCTTGAGTAAGAAAGCATGTTTTTGCATTAAGAGATGCCATTCTTGAGCTTCTGAGCATTAACTGGGCTTACTAAAAGTTAATAATCTTCTGCATAAACTTCTACTTTATGGAAAAAATGCTTGAATATTTAGAGGCTTGTGCGCTTTCATTGTGTTATGTGTTGTTAGCTCATCAAAAATAAGAATAGATTTCAGTTCTCATAGGCTTAGTAGCCCATCTTGTTCAGCTTTCCTGTGTGATTGATTTGCTTTGGATGTTGATCAACATTAAAGTTGACCCAAGAACTGATGCTTCAGTGTTCTAGGGGCTTAGGCAAGGAGTAGATGTCAAGCCCAGTTAATCACCTTATGGATTTCATCCAGAAGGACACTGTTTAGTGCTTTATCAGTTTTGGCAGGCTTTTAAGATATCTTTTGGATATCAAATGTACCATAATCATGGAACTGCAATGAAATTTGACAGAGAAGTTAATAGGGCTATGGCTTCATTCTTTTCCTGAAACTGATTGTTATCAGAAGGAAAGTGAACATGTTGAATTTTGCTGCTATTAACCATATGGTTAATATTTAAAGTAGTAAGATCAGTATATCCCAGTAGAAGGAAGCTTCCAACCAACTCCATTCATTGGTAGCCTTGTTAGGAAACTTTTGAGGGCTTGATCAACTTGATTTATTTTGTATCTGAATGTTCAATATTTTGATCACTTCTTCAACTTACTAAAGAGAAATACTTCTATAAAATCACGTTATTCATAAATTAGATCCAATAAAACAATTCAATAATTGTTATATGAAATAGAATAATAGCATAGTATTAACTTCAATGAACTGAAGGGTGAAGTTTTAGAATTTTGAAGTCTGTTATGGGGTACCATTTCATACACACACATGACATTCTTGCATCTATACATAATTACCCTACCTTCTCTACATTTGCCATATGAAAAAATATCCATGCTCTGTATTGATCCTATCTGAGGTCAACACTTCCCATCTGTACCCATTTCTCCATGATTTTTTCCCCAGAATATCATTTTTGTGATTTTCTCTTTGATAAATTTTCTGTAATAATTTTTGGTCTCTATTATTACATGGCAGAATAGTCTTCCTTTTTTACAACTTTTTGGTTTGTTCCATAATCTAACCTGCATTTTATGTCTAGAAATATTCTAGATCATCTGATGCTAGTTTTCTCTCATCCTTTTTTTTTTTTAAAAAAAAAATTGTTGTTTAACTTGTTCTTTGTCCTAGCAAAAGTGTGTTTGTGATGACAAGTACCCAGTTTTTAACTTACTTGCTCCTCACAGATCATTTGACATAGATATTTGTGTCCTATTTTGGACTTAGCATTGGTGACACTGCTCTTGGTATTTCATTTATCTTTCAGGGTACTTTTTCTTTTTTTTTTTCTTCTCATTTATTTTATTTTTTTTTCACATGGTGTAGAATTTTATTTATCAGTGTCATCATAGCTTAATAATTCTCTATACTTCCTAAGATAACTTATTGAAAATGTTATTTATCAGTCATTTACTTTCTTTTTCTTTTTAAATTTTTATTATGAAAAAAGAAGTCACATTTAGTATCTATATATATTCTTCTTCAAGGTCCCTTCCCCATCCCACCATATCAGGTCACTATCTCTTCTCCACATCTCCACGTCTCCTCCCCAGCATGGGCAGGAGGTGCCAAGGTCCCAGACTTCCAATATTGCTTAATTCAGCCTCCACTCCTGGCAGATACAGTTTTCTCCCCTAACATCAAGACTGAGTCAGATGTTCATCTAGGGGGAGTGAGATCCAAAGTGACAGTCCAAGGTGTTTCCAATCCCAAGCTGTTCGGTGGTTGTGTTTTGCAGCTTGGGTATGCTTTGCTATTTTCTTTTTTTGTTTAGAGTCCTCTAATGAATGGGTACATCCCCTGCTTATCTTTCTGAGTTTGTGAGACCTCGATCAGGAGGATATTTTCCAAATCCATCCATTTGCCTACAAATTTTAGGATATCATTTTTTCTTACTGCTGAGTAGATGTGTTACTACTCCATTGTGTAGATGTACCACAGTTTGTTAATCCATTCTTCAGTTGAGGGGCATCTAGGTTGTTTCCAGATTCTTGCTATTATGAATAATGCTGCTATGAACATAGTTGTGCTAATGCCTTTGGAGTGCGACTGTGTGTCTTTAGGGTATACACTCAGAAGTGGTATTGCTGAGTCCTTAGGGATTGATTCTCAGTTTTCTGAGAAACCAACATACTGCATTCCACAGTGGCTGAACAAGCTTACACGCCCACCAACAATGGAGGAGTGTTCCCCTTGCTCAGCACCCTGTCCAGCATAGGCTGTCATCTGTGTCTTTTATCTTAGCCAATCTGATAGGTGTCAGGTGGTATTTCAAAGTTGTTTTGATTTGCATTTTTCTGATGGCTAAAGATGATGAGCACTTTTTCAAGTGCCTTTCAACAAATTGTAATTTTTTCTGCTGAGAATTCCCTTTTTAGTTCTGACCCCATTTTTTGATTGGGTTATTCAAGTTTTGGGGCTCTAGATTCTTGAGTTCTTTATCTATCTTAGAGATCAATCCTCTATCACTTGTAGGGTTGGTGAAAATCTTTTCCAATTCTGGAGGCTGTCATTTTGTCCTATTGACAGTGTCTTTGGCTTTACAGAAGCTTCTCAGTTTCAAGAGATCCCACTTATTGACTGTTCATCTTAGTATCTGTGCCACTGGTGTTATATTTAGGAAGTGGTCGCCTGTGCCAATTCGTAGAAGTGTATTTCCCACTTTCTTTTCTATCAAGTTTAAAGTGGCTGGGTTTATGTTGAGGTCTTTGATCCACTTGGATTTGAGTTTTGTGTAGGGCGACAGGCTTGGATCTACTTGCATTTTTCTACACACTATCATCTAGCTATGCCAACACCATTTGTTCAAGATACTATCTTTTTTCCATTGAATATTTTGGGCCTCTTTGTCAAAGATCAGGTGTTCATAGGTATTTGGGTTAATGTCTGGATCCTCAATTCAATTCCATTGATCCACAAGTCTGTTTTTATGGCAGTACCAGGCTGTTTTTATTACTGTAGCTCTATAGTATAACTTGAAGTCAGGGATGGTGATGCCTCCTGAGGTTCTTTTGTTGCTCACAATTGTTTTGGCAATCCTGGCTTTCCTGTTATTCTAAATGAAATTGAGTATTGTTCTTTCAATGTCCGTAAAATATTGTGTTGGGATTTTGATGGGCAGTGCATTGAATCTGTAGATTGCTTTTGGTAGAATTGCCATTTTTATTATGTTGATCCTACCTATCCAGGAACATGGGAGAGCTTTCCATTTTCTGATATACTCTTTAATCTGTTTCTTCAGTGATTTAAAATTTTTGTTAAATAGATCTGTTACTTCTTTGGTTATAGTTACTCCAAGGTATTTAATGCTATCTGCAGCTATTATATAGGGTGATGTTTCCCTTATTCCTTTCTCAGACCTTTTATCTTTAGTGTATAGAAGGACTACTGATATCTTTGAGTTAATCTTGTATCCTGCTACATTGCTGAAGGTGTTTATCAGCTGTAGAAGTTGCTTGGAACAATTTTGTGGGTCACTTATGTATACAATCATATCATCTGCAGATAGAGATAGCTTCACTTCTTCTTTTCCAATTTGTATCCCCTTAATCTCCTTTCATTCTCTTTTGCTTTAGCTAAAACTAAGAGGAATATATAGAATAGATTATGGGAGAAAGGACATCCTTGTGTAGTTCCTGATTTTAGTGAGATGCTTTGAGTTTTTTCCATTAAGTTTGATGCTGGCTGTTGGCTTCTTGTAAATTGCCTTTATTATATTGAAATATTGTTCCTGTATTCATGATCCTTCCAGAGCTTTTATCATAAAGGAGTGTTGGATTTTGTCAAAGGCTTTTTCAGCATCTGAGGATATGATTATGTGGTTTTGTTTCTTTAGTTTGTTAATATGATGGATGACATTGATGTTTTTTCGTATATTAAACCATTCCTGCATTTCTGGGATGAAGCCTCCTTGGTCGTGGTGGATGATATTTTTTATATACTATTGTATACAGTTTGCCAAAATATTGTTGAGAATTTTAGCATCAATATTCATGAGGGAAATTGGTCAGTAATTCTCCTTTGTTGTGTCTTTGAGTGGCTTGGGTATTAGGGAAATTGTGGCCTCATAAAAGAAATTAGGCAATATTCCTTCAGTTTCTACTGTGTGAAATAGTTTGAGGAGTAATGGTAGTAATTCTTCTTTGAATGTCTGGTAGAATTCTACACTGAAACCATCTGGACCTGGCTTTTATTTTTGGAGAGGCTTTTATTTCTGGGGAGGCTTTTATGACCACTTCAATTTTCTTAAGGATTCTAGACCTGTTTAGGGAATTAATCTGTTCTTCATTTATTTTTGGTAAAAGGTACCTGTCCAAAAGCTGTCCATTTCTTCTAGGTTTTCCGTTTTTGTTGAATATAGATTTTCAAAGTATGAACTGATAATTATTTGGATTTCCTGTGGGTGTGTTATGTTCCCCTTTTCATTTCTGATTTTGTTGATTTGGATATTCTCTCTCTGCTTTTTGATTAGTTTGGATAAGGGATTATCTATCTTGTTGACTTTCTCAAAGAACCAACTCTTTGATTCATTGATTCTTTGTATTGTTCTTTTTCTTACAATTGTATTGATTTATTTCCTGTCTTCTACTCCTTCTAGGAGAGTTTCCTTCTAATTGTTCTAATGCTTTCAGTTGAGCTGTTAGTTCTTTGTTGTGGGATTTCTCTAGGTTTTTCATATAGGCATCTAGTGCTATGAATTTTCCTCTCAAGACTGTTTTCATTGTGTCCCAAAAATTTGGGTACATTGTGGATTCTTTTTCTTTAAATTCTAGAAAGACTTTGATTTCTTTCTTAATTTCTTCCTTGACCCAGAGGTGTTTCAGCTGAGTAATGTCTAGTTTCCATGAGTCGGTAGGCTTTCTCTGATTTTTGATATTGTTGAACTCTAACTTTAGGCCCTGGTGGTCTGATATGATACAAGAGATTATTTCCATTTTTTTTAATCTGTTGATATTTGCTTTATGACAGAGTATGTGGTCAGTTTTACAGAAAGTTCCATGTGGTGCTGAGAAATATGTATATTCCTTTGAATTTGGATTGAAGCTTCTGTAAATATCTATTAAATCCATTTGCACTATAACCTCTGTTAGACTCCTTATTTATTTGTGGAGTCTCTGTCTGGTTGACCTATCCAGCAGTGAATGTGGGATATTGAAGTCTCCCACTCTTAGGATGTGAGAACTGATGTGGGATTTGAGCTTTAGTAGTGTTTCTTTTACATAGATAGGTGCCCTTATATTAGGGGCATAAATATTCAGGATTGAAATCTCCTCTTGACCAATTTTTCCTGCAATGAATAAGTAATGTCCATTTTGGTCCCTTTTAATTGATTTTAAAGTCTACTTTGTTAGATATTAGGATGGCAACACAAGCTTGTTTCTTAGGACCATTTGATTGGAAAATCTTTTCCCAACCCTTTACTTTAAGCCTGTGTCTTTCTTTGTAGTTGAGGTGTGTTTCTTGTATCCATCTTGCTAGTATGTGTCTTTTTATAGGTGAGTTGAGTCTATTGATATAAGGGATATTAGTGGCCACTGATTGATGTTTCCTGTTATTTTTGAAGGTGGCTTGTATGTATTTCCTTTCTCTGGGCTTTTCTTCTGTGGAATTATTGTTTCTGGTTTCATTGGTATATCTAGGATCCTTTATTGGAATTTTCCTTCTAATGCATTCTATAGGGCCGGAACTGTGGATAAATATTGTGTCAGTCTGACTTTGTCATGAAATATCTTGTTTACTCCATCTATGGTGATTGATAGTTTTTCTGGGTATAGTAGTCTAGGTTGGCAGCCATGCTCCTTTAGTGTCTGTATAACTTCTGACCAAGCCCTTCTTGCTTTCATCATTTACATTGAATAGTCAGGTGTTATTCTGATAAGTCTGCCTTTATAATTAAGTTGGCTCTTTTCTTTTGCAGCTGTTAAAATTTTCTCTTTGCTCTGTATATTTTGAGGCTTGATTATTATGTGGTGGGCTGACTTCTCTTTTGGGGGTCATTTCTATTTGTTGTTCTGTAAGCTTCTTATATATTTATAGGCATTTTCTTCTTCAAGTTAGAAAAGTTTTCTTCTATGATTTTATTGAATACATTATTTGTGCCTTTGAGCTGGTATTCTTCTTCTATTCCTATCATTCTCAAGTTAGGTCTTTTCATGATGTCCCAGATTTCCTGAGTATTTTGTGTTATGACTTTTTTGGATTTAGTATTTTCTTTGACTGATATATCTATTTCAGCTACTGAGTCTTCCACTCCAGAGATTCTCTCTTCCATCTCTTAGATTCTGTTGGTTATGCTTGTATCTGTTGTTCCAGCTCTTTTCTTTAGGTTTTCTATTTCCATCTTTGCCTCATTTTGTGCCTTTTTTAATTGCTTCTATTTCAGTTTTTAGGTCCTGGCATGTTTCTTTCATTTTTTGGTTTACCTTTTCTTGGTTTTCTTTCAAGGGTTTGTTCATCTCTTCCAATGTTTTGTTTCTATTTTTTTTCTATTTCTTTAAGGGAATTTTTCATATCTTCTTTGAGGGTTTCAATGATCTTCATAAAGGTATTTTTGGTGTTGTTTCCTTCTGCTTCCTCTTCATTGCTCTTTTCATGTCTTGTAGTTGTAGAACCACCAGTTTCTTCTGGTGTTGCCTTGTTGTTCTTTATGTTATTTTTTTTTCTTCTTTATTTTGTATTTATAAAAAAAACCCCACAGTAAAAAGAATTTAAAATGTGGAAGAGTTAACAATAACTATACAGAGGATAAGAATCATAAGCATGGCTTATCAAGGGTGGAAATACAAATAAGATTGCTACACATATATTTTCTTTGTGTTCATCTTTCCCTCTGAATTTTTTTTCCATCCCTATATATCCTTATTCAAGGTCTCTTATTATTATTATATGTATTTTTTGCACTGGTTTCTGCCTATGACTTCAGTGGTTCACGATTAGGCAGCTCCTAGTCAGTTGTGGCAAGAGGGCTTGTGTGTCTCTTGTCTCCTCTGAGCAAGAGGTCTGCTCAATCTTTGACTCTGCTCTGGGCAGGGATCTGAATTCAAGGCCTCTGTCCTTCTCTGATGATGCAGTTTGCCCTGTAGGTAGGGCCGGCCATGCAATGTCCCCTCTTTTAGGTGCGGCTGGAGGAGCCTCTCACAGCCAAACCTTAGTGCTGACTGCTAAGGAGTGTCTGGGGACAAGCACCACAGACAGATCCTGGTCCTGAAATACAACTTTCCCAGGCAGGGATTCAGCTGCTGGGGTCCTGCTGACCTCACCTTACCTCTGGGCAGAGTCTGTGTCTGGATTTCAAAGTCCTCAGTCTTTCTCTGGTGATGCAGTTGGAGGCTGGGTGGCTGTGCATGGTCCCCTGTTTTAGTAGCAGCTGGTGGAGCCCCTCACAGCCAACCCCTTGTCCTGTCTGCTAAGGAGTGTCTGGGGACAAGCACCACAGACTGATCCTCATTGCAGAACACAACTTTCCTCCTGGGTGCTTTTTCTTAACATTTGTTAATTCTTTCCTTTTTTTGCCTCCAATTTCTTTGTGTTGCTTTAAGGTTAACTATTTCTGTCATTTTTTTAAATATATACCTTTTTTTTGTCAACTGAATTCATCAGATTTCACAGCTTTAATGCAATGAATATTAATTCACATTTTATGTATCTCCAACTCCAATCTCTGTTGTTGGATTTTAGGTATATATATTGAAATGCCTGCTTATTATTTCAACCTGACATATGGTAGACTTATCAAGCTTAATATTGTATGTCTTAACTCAATTTCTGATCTTTCTTGTCTCATATCATTGTTCTGAGACTTTACTGATTTTCATAACTGGAATAATTTATTTTATTTGTTCAGATAATATAAAATTTAGTTCCCTTTTGCCAGAGGGAAGAAAACACATGCATGCATATATGTGTGCACATGCACAATCCCCCCAAACAAAACAAATGAATAAAAACACAAAATTAGCTATTTTTAAATAAAAAAAATTGCTTCTAGGAGTTTAGAAAAATCCTACTCAGTTATTAACACATAGGCAGAATTGAGATTTTTTTTTGGACCTTTCATTATTACCTCCCTGACTCAGCTTGTTGGATATTTGATGGACAGTTTTGTGTTGGCCAGCTCCCTAGTTTCTGAGCCTCCAGCCTTGCTTCTCCTGTAGTCCACATTCAATATGGAAGCTGTTGTTATTTCAATGGATTTCAAATAATGTAGACAAATGCAAGCTGTGGTGTTCAGTGATATAGTGTATTCAATAAATATAGCCCAGAATATCAGAGGACAGAGCCACCTACAGGGCAAACCCATGGATGTCAAGTAGTGATGGCACACACCCTTAATCTTAGCTCTGGGAATGTTGAATGAGGAAGTAAAATAGCTGGGTGGAGGAAAGAGAGGAAGAGAAAGCAGAAGTTCTGCCCTTTTGCTGATGAGTCTGTTCAAGGGCTCATGGAGACAGGACCTACGGTATTTGGGCTGAGGAGCTCAATGGGTGAGAATTTGGCTGGGGTTTGTTCTCTCTCTGATATTTCAGTTTTTTTCCCCAATATCTGGCTTTGGGTTTTATTATAATACCAAATAGAATTTGTGTAATATTGATGTGGGGTTTGTCAAGGTTATAGAGGTGTACATTAAACATAGAAAGTTCTGGTGCTTTCTGATCTATTGTATGTGTGACTAAAAATCTGCAGAAATAGGGATAATTAATGATGCTATTAACAGACCACTGGCATGGGGCCATGTTCAGATCGTCTTCTTCAGTAGCTCATTGTTGCTGTCAGAGGAAATCCATTCTTTAAGGAGCTACCATTTTTGGTGTCTGTATTTTCATTTTTAGACTTATTCTACCTGGTCATTGTATGGCTGCTGTAGCTCTAGGCATCATGCCCTAATATAATTACATCTCTGAAATGTGTATGCCAGGAAAGATAGTGAGCCTGGTCTCACATTGCTCTTAATTCAGAAGAAAACTCATTTCAGAATCCACTACACAGAATCCCTCCATCACTCACTGGAGTTAGATTTCATAAATGGACTAATCTGAAATTTTAACAGGTGTCAGAGAAGGTAAATATCTCCTATTGTGCCAGGTGACCTCTGCCAGTAAGAAACTGAAGATAATGTGATTGGTGAGTGGACAGATAAACAGTGTGTGAACAAAAATGTTGACTCCCTATAGAAAACAAGGCAGCATATATTTTAAATTTAAATTTGTGAACATCTTTTTCCTTTTGAACTTCGTTGCTCAGTGAAACTCTTTTTTGTGGTTCCCAAGAATATAGTGGAATGTTTACTGGGTAAAAGAATAAAGATAAATAGAGATTTTATTTTAAGAGAAAATGCTTCAGTAAGTGGAACAATCTTAGTATGAGCATTAACAGTCTGTTTTGTTTTTCTATATACTTGGGACTTTGTGGATAGAGGGCTTTGATGATGCATATAGTGTCTTGTTCATAAGTAAACACAAGTATTAAAATCATTTCACTGTTTTGTAAATTAGGTTGTTTTATTTAGAATGGTTTTAAGTGTACAACAAAATTTGCTGTATAGAGTTTCCAAATATCATGTATACATTCCATTTTCCTTACTAATAGTATTGTATGTAGTTATCATACATGTTTTTCAATGTATAAACAAACATCAATAGATTACTATTAAATAAAGCTTTTAATTTATTCAAATCTCATGTTTTTCTTTTTATTTGAATTCTTTCCCCCTCTTTCTGTGATATCTTATTCATCCATTGTAGTGAGATTATGCTGGTAATGTTGTAAATATTTGTCCCACCTATAGGTTTAATAAAAATCTGATTGTCCAAAGGCAAACAGGAAGTGTGGGTGGGGCTACAAGGCTAAGAAAACTCAGGAACATCTCAGAGCAGACACAGACGTCAGACAGATACTAGAATACACAGATGTCAGAGAGCCTCCACAGACAGGACCAGGAGAGGACAGCAGACACAGAGGAAAGAAGCTGAGATGCTGCTGTGGTCAAAGGTACCGAGCCACTTGGCTGAACAAGATGGGTTAGACTGAGAGCAAGCACTAGCAAATTATACACATGGGCCTTAGGTCAATCAGGGTAAAAGTAATATAAGCCTGTGTGTGATTATTTGAGGCAAAGCGAGGCTGAGAGTGAGACTAAACCTTTGGTCCAGGACCAGAAAGTCCGGGCCAGAACCTTTTACAACAGTCCTTCTCTCTCCTTAGTTTCTCATACTGTCCTCTGAGAAAATGTTTAAAGTCCTCAAGCATTTGAGTAGCCTTGAACTCTTCTGCTAACCCTCCAGTATTATTGTCTGCTACTCCTTTGCCTAGTGTTAGATTCCCAGTTTAATTCCTTTCACTTCTGAGCTCTATGACTGTGGTATTTTTCTTGTAGACAGGAAAGTTAAAGAGTAATGAGAAAGAATTGTCAAATCATTTTCTCTGTAAGAAAGGATTTTCATGTAGAACCTTTTGACATATTTAATGTTCATTACAATTCTTCCTGGGCCAGATCCAAGAGCAATCTTTTAGCTCTTTATTGTAAATATATGGTGGGATTCCTAAACATAAAGAACATGCAACTAAATATCCATACAACTGTAGGAACAAAAGTTTCCCATTCTCATACCAGTTCTCAAGAATTACCATCTGTACTTGGCTAATACAAAAAGCATTTATTTATATCTTTAAGAATTGTTTAAGAATATCTTAAACAATTATGAGTTACATCTTAGGCCTAAGCATGGACCAGTACAAAAATTTTATTAGTTATCTTAGTTACTGTTGTATTGCTGTGATGAAACACCAGGATTAAGGCAGCTTATAAAAGGAGACATTTTATTGGGGACTTGCTTATGGTTTCAGAGGGTTAATCCATGATCATCATGATGAGAAGTATGGCTTTGGAACTGAAGCAGTAGCTGAATACTCACACCAGCTGGTTACAAGTTGGAGGCAGAGAGAGAATAAGATGTGCTGGTATGGACTTTTGATATATCAAAGCACACCTCTAGTGACATGCCTCTTACAGAGCTGTCACACCTCCTAATTCTTCCCAATTACTTGAGGATCAAGCATTCAAACTTATGATCTTATAGGGGGAGAGATTCTCATTCAAAACACCATAGTAAGTCCATCAAGGGAAAAGTTTCTGAAGACAGCTATAGGTAAATATTTGCTGCCCCTTACTCCCAGGCTGGCCACTTTCTTCACATATCTACTTTTACCTCTATATTGGGAAGCCAGTTTATGGAGATTTTTCTCTCCACATTCTTTCTGTTGTAGAAGATTTCTCGGCCTGTGGCTTACCTGGATTCCTTACATGATTGTTCCTTGGGGGTCGGCTGGAGAGTGACTAACTCCACCCTCCTTCTACCTGTCTCTCCTCTGATACTCCACCCACTTTTATGGTGCTCCACAGAGGCCAAACCAGTTACTTGATTTACAACATACAGAGAACATTTCCACCACATTCTTCCTTTGGAACATCTCATTGCAAACAGGATTTCAGAAACAAATACAGATTTAAATGTGCCCAGAGCTGAGGTAAGCTGGCAAGAGTTGGGTTGCCATTTAGAGGAATTAATTAAAATCATACACAAAAATAAAAGCTGATGAGGTATTCAATCATGATCCTTGTATTTTTCCTAGTTATTTTTTATGAAGTAAATGTCTGCTGGAAAACTGATAGGAAACAGGTAAAATGTGTATGTTTCTAATTCTTGCGGATACCCAGAGTTTTCCAAAATGAATCTCAAAGTCTCACGTGTGCATGGTATATATGATGAGATCTGGGACTTGGATTTGATAAAGAAATGAGTTAAGGCTTTGGAGGTGTTGGAATGATGTGTCTGTATTTTACACATAGGAAGGAAAAAATTTTGCCAGCCCAGTCCTTAGGTGAATAATCGTGTTTCTTCAAAAGATATGTTCAAATCCTAACCCCTGTGCCTACAAAAGTGACTATATTTCAAAATACAACCATTCAGAGAAGTATTTGATTGATTCACATGAACTCATACTTTAACCAAGATAGTTAAAGCCAGTGAGCAGTCTTTGTGAGAGAAGGCAGAAAGGGATTTCTAATAATGATAAAGTATGAGGGGAATGAGATATATTGATGAATAATTGTTAATAAAAAAGAAACCAGAATTTGATGATTTAGAAAGGTGTTTGCCTGTATATATTGAACAGAGGATTAACACACAGAGGGAAGAGATACACAACAAAAATACCTATACAAAGACAAAGAAAGCAGTTGGAATGGTAGCTACAAGGCAGACAGCACAAAGGATTATCAAAGAAAGGCAAAGAAAGCAAGTTTTTCACAACATGACTTTGAATTTCTATCTGTATGATTTAGGAAAACAGTAATTTTTATTGTTTGAAGAGATCATATTTGTGGTCCTCTGGCATGTGGGCTAAGATAATGATCCACCATGTAAATCTGGAGCCTTCACTTCTGCAGGTCTTGGCTTTGTCTCTTTGTATGAGCTGGTCTCTTCAGTTTTAGACTAGTGATTTAGCTAAAAAATTCACTTCTCTGGGTATGTATATCAAGTCCTCAGTTTTCATTTTGTCCATAATCTATTTCTTTCAAGGATAGGAACAATGACTTCTATACCTTTTAGCATGTCAGAACTAATTTAGAAGATCTCACTGTTCTTTTGTTTTGTATTGTATTTTTGGTTTTTTTATTATTATGAATAAAGAAGTCACATTTTCTATTCTTGTATATCTTAATTCAAGGTCCCTTCCCCATCCCACCACATCAGGTCATTCTCTCTTCTCCACATCTTCCCATCCCTCCCATGGGCAGGCGGTCCCGAGGTCCCAAGGTCCCAATATTGCTTAGTTCAGCCACCACTCCTGGCAAATACAGTTTTCTACTCCCAAATTAAGACTGAGTTAGGTGTTCCTCTAGGGGGAGTGAGATCCAAGGTGTTTCTGATCCCAAGCTGTTCAGTGGTTGTGGTTTGCAGCTTGGGCATGCTTTGCTTTTTGTTTTGTTTTGTTTAGAGTCCACTAATGAGTGAGTACATCCCCTGCTTATCTTTCTGGGTTTGTGATACCTTGCTCAGGAAGATATTCTCCAAATCCATCCATTTGCCTGCAAATTTTAGGATATCATTTTTTCTTACTGCTGAGTAGTACTCCATTGTGTAGATGTACCACAGTTTGTTAATCCATTCTTCAGTTGAGGGGCATCTAGGTTGTTTCCAGGTTCTTGCTATTACAAGTAATGAACATAGTTGAGCTAATGCCATTGAAGTGCGACTGTGTGTCTTTAGGATATACACGCAGAAGTGGTATTGTTGAGTCCTTAGGGAGATTGATTCTCAGTTTTCTGAGAAACTGACATACTGCATTCCAGAGAAGCTGAACAAGCTTACACTCCCACCAACAATGGAGGAGTGTTCCCCTTGCTCCCCACCCTCTCTAGCATAGGCTGTCATCTGTGTCTTTTATCTTAGCCAATCTGACAGGTGTCAGGTGGTATCTTAAAGTTGTTTTGATTTGCATTTCTCTGATGGCTAAAGATGAGTACTTTTTAAAGTGTCATTCAGCCATTTGTAATTTTTCTGCTGAGAATTCCCTTTTTAGTTCTGAACCCCATTTTTTGATTGGGTTATTCAAGGTTTTGGGCTCCAGATTCTTGAGTTCTTTATATATCTTATAGATCAATCCTCTATCACTTGTAGGGTTGGTGAAAATCTTTTCCCATTCTGTAGGCTGTTGTTTTGTCCTATTGACAGTGTCCTTGGCTTTACAGAAGCTCCTCAGCTTCTCAAACTATTTTACACAGTAGAAAGTGAAGGAATATTGCCAAATCCCTTTTATGAGGCCACAAGTAAACTAATGCCCAAGCCACTCAAAGGCACAACAAAGAAGGAGAATTACAGATAAATTTCCCTCATGAATATTGATGCTAAAATTCTCAACAAAATTTTGGCAAACCACATACAACAATATATAAAAAATATCATCCACCACGACCAAGTAGGCTTCATCCCTGAAATGCAGGGATGGTTTAGCATATGAAAAAACATAAATGTCATCCATCATATAAACAAACTGAAGGTTAAAAAAAAAGCCACACAATCATATCCTTAGATGTTGAAAAAGCCTTTGACAAATCCAACATTCCATTATGATAAAAGCCCTGGGGAGATCAGGAATACAGGGACAATATCTCAATATAATAAAGGAAATTTACAAGAAGCTGACAGCCAGTATCAAACTTAATGGAGAAAAATGCAAAGCAATCCCACTAAAATCAGGAACTAGACAGGGATGTCCTCTCTCCCCTATCTATTCAATATAGTTCTCGAAGTTTTACGCAGAGCAATAAGAGAACGAAAGGAGATTAAGGGGATACAAATTGTAAAAGAAAAAGTGAAACTATCTCTATTTGCAGATGATATGATTGTATACATAAGTGACACACAGAATTCTACCAGGGAACTCCTACAGCTGATGAGCACCATCAGCAATGTAGCAGGATACAAGATTAACTTAAAGAAATCAGTAGCCCTTCTATACACTAAAGATAAAAGGGCTGAAAAAGGAATAAGGGAAACATTACCCTTTATAATAGCTGCAAATAGCATTAAATACCTTGGAGTAACCATAAGCAAAGAAGTAACAAAGCTTTTTGACTAAAATTTTGAATCACTGAAGAAAGAGATTGAAGAGGATATCAGAAAATGGAAAGCGAAACCGGAAGCAATGGAAACACCAGTGGCACAGGCACTAAGACCAACAATCAATAAGTGGGATCTCCTGAAGCTGGGAAGCTTCTGCAAAGCCAAGGACACTGTCAATAGGACAAAATGACAGCCTACAGAATGGGAAAAGATTTTCACCAACCCTACAAGTGATAGAGGACTGATCTCTAAGGTATATAAAGAGCTCAAGAATTTAGATCCCAAAACCTTGAATAACCCTATCAAAAAATGGGGTTCAGATCTAAAAAGGGAATTCTCAGCAGAGGAACTAC